>BGPR01011969.1:0-24568 GCA_013235015.1 Araneus ventricosus
CCGTAAGTCAATTTTTGTTTATTATCACTGTGCTTAGAACATGCCCAAGCACTTACTATAAAGAATTTTAAACCGTTTAATAATACTTAGCAAATGAAAAACAGGTTCATTTTAATAGAAAACTTCTTAACATATATAGTGGTAAAATTGTAGAATATTTTTAGATATTATTTAAATAGTCTCCGAAAAATAAATAAAGTTCCAAATAATTTTCCATAATCATTTAATCCAACATTTTTGCTAAATTCTTTCATTTTACTAATATTATGCGATGCCAATCCAATTTTACTTTCAATTTCTAGCTTGTTTTAGATGCCAATAAAGAATCGAATTAGCAGCGAAAATCTTGTTTTTGAAAAATTGCAGTGCTTCCAGGATATGATTTAAGAACTAAATGAACAATGAGAAAAGAATATAGAGGCCTTTCTAGGAGGGTGCCATTATTTTTCTCTTGACAGAATCAGATCGGCAATAATTTTAGCCCGTCTTTTGATGGCAATTTTCATCTCTTTTTTGATTACTTAATGAAAAGAACTTTGGAATGAATATGGGATAATAGCCTTTGTTGTTGAAAATCCCAGCCCCCCTCCCCAATCAAATCAAATTAAATAAATGAACAATGACTCTTATTCTGGGAAAAGACTTTGCGCATTGATTAGAAGTTTTATACTCATTTAAGTCATATCAATGCCACATTTTTTCTTAATTTATGAATATTTCTTTTCTCATCTCAAAGGGGGTAAGAGGAACTAGAAAAGAAGATTTTATTTGAGAGAAAACAAAGTGCAATAATAAACTAAAACAGCTTAAAAAAAGTAGTAAAGAGCATTTCTTACATATTGTCTGCGAAGATTAAAATTTTCTTTACATATCCGTCATTTATTTTCCTTCCATATATTCTAAAATATTTAGATGAAACTATTGAAAAACATTTAGATGATAGCATGCATGTACTACTTGCTTTTGCAGAACGATTTCCGAATTGCTAATAAATACTTTTGCGTAACATCAGATTAAATTAATTCTACGTCATTACGAGTTAACTTAATCTTGACAGTTCCAAAAAAATGATGTTAAAGTCTGTTTTCATAAATGTTATATTTAGTTTACCAAACATTTATTTCTTTAACTATCGCCAAGAACATGAACACAGCAGAAACATTTTTTATAGTCTAGTTTAAGATACCATGCAAAATTTAAAGGTTAAAAGGAGTCAAATATACAAAACTAAGTTTATGCGGGCTCAACGCAAAAAAAACCCCTTCCAACTTCGATGAATTACACTAATCGTTCATTTCTTAAACTATAGGATCAAAATGTAAAAGTACAAGGGTAAAATTGAGATTTCATTTCTGACTATCAGCTCCTCGCTCAGGAAAAGAAAGATTTCATGCTACTGACGTTAAAAAAGTGCCAAAAATTCTTAATCTTGTTCGAGATATCTCTTTTTATAAGGTCCATGCAGGCCTATTGCAGTGTACCATATACATTTCATATATTTAGAAAGTTAATTTTAATTCCAGAAACAGCCTTCTATCAAACATGTTTATTGAATTAAACTTCTTTTCATGCTGGTCTATTAACAAGTATATTTATGTCGTTATTGATTGCTTTTCTAAAATATCTTTTGAATTAATTATGTTAACTGAGTAAAAGAAACTAATACCTTTCCTTATAAACCGTACAGTTATTATATTTCCTTAAAGAAATGCCACAAATGAACACAAACTATAAAAAAATGCAATTTTTCACATATAAAAGTTGCTAAAACTAAAATTATAAATTAGAATAGTAGATGAAACTTTCTATCACCCGTAAAGTGCCAATTCAGATTGGTTTGTTTGATTTTCTGTCCCGTGGAGAAGATAACTAGTTATTGAGTTACTAAGGTCATACGACAAAATATTGTTTTATTTGCTCTTTTAAAATAAAGAAATTATCTTAAATTTGCACGTTACGGTAAGACTGAATGAAACCACAGATACTATTTTTAGACTTAAATCCATGTCATATTTTCCTGAGAGAAAAAATTAACTAACGTGACCAGGAAGTCTTTGCCAGTGTCTGGACGGATACCAGACTTGAAAGATTCTAGCATAAACAGTGACGTGGACTAGGAAAGCATTTCAACCAGGACATTGAAAACATCTCATCAATTAGAATGGACGAAAATGCAAGCACGAATTCTTCACGAAGATGCGTTTTCGTGGAATGGCTATAAAACGACGTCGTCCTCAAAATATAAGTCATATTACACAGTTTGTATACTTAAGACATTACTGAAGGAAAAAATCAAATTAAGCTCAACAAATTTTTTACCAAATATATTCCAAAAATTTAATGAAGGAAATTTGGAACAGTTTAAAAAGAGCCCCAAGGAAAGAAGATTAAATTCTATGGTCAGATAATATAATAGTGTTCTGTTTTAATTGTTCACACATCAGAATGACGCAATATCTGTATCGAGCATTTTTTGTCTCATAAAAATTCACACAACTTGTTACCATCACAGAGATAAATACTGATGATTATCACGAGTTTTACAACAGTCAAAGAATAAAAAAATATTGGACATTGAAAATACTGGATATAAAGGCAACCAGAGAGTAGCAGAATGTATGATTCAAACTGTTAGATACGAACCTAAGCCGGATTGGAAAGAGAAGTTTTATGCTGTTATACATTCCGAAAGAAAACAGAGGCCCTTTAAATACTTTATTTGGGAAAGGTCACAATTTGAAAAAAAAACATAAACAAATTAGGGGAAAAAGTGACATTATTAAAACATGGTTTGTAAGGCGCGACAATCATATTTATGATACTCAAAGCCATGAAGACATACAGAAAATTCTTCGTGGAGTCGTAGTAAATGAATAGAATTGAGGCATCACGGTTATAGCAATTACAAGTGCCAACCGTCAAATAGAAACAGAATATATATAAAAGTAATATAAATTATGTTCATTAGTCTAATGAAAGAGTTCATTAGGCAAATAGAGTTGGAGTTACAGTTGGCATCAGCATGTCACTGGCAACTTAAAAACCACTTTAATTTCAAATAATATTTTAATAAGGTTCGCTGAGTTGTGTCTTCAAGTATATCATAATTTTCATTCTGATAATTTATTCTGGGAGCAGTAACAAGTGTTTCATAATTATTACTTTAAACATTCTTTAAGTAAAGATAATCACTAAGCAGTTTATAAGTTAGCCTATTTTCCTCTAATATGCTATGACTAATTCAGAGGATCTCTAAGGCCTGACATTCAATACAGCTTCACTCAGCGCAAATGGCCTGGTGTCACTCCATGGCAATTTATTTTTGTAGTAAATCCATTTAGGCTGATCATTCTCAACCTCTTAACTCCACGCATGTTCATTTAATATTAGCCACTCCGATTCCCGACACCCGCCTTCCACTACCTCGTCTGCGAAACATCCTCGAAGTCTCTCCTTCCACTACTTACTTACTCCCGGCCCATTTAGAGCCCAGCTGTTCAAATAGTGTAATGGATATTGTTACAGGCTCGATAACCAACCATCTACTCCACATGATGCCAATGGACCTTATGCACCGTTTGGGTTCGAGAGTATAGAAAAACAGCTGTGGAGGAATAAACAAAACGATCGGCCTATAAGTGACTCAGAAATAAAAGCAGTTCTGAGTCAGCTGCTTAAGACTGACCAATGGCTGCCTCCGGCAGGTCACGTGTTGGAGGATGTGACGTCACATGCATAAGGTCCATTCTGATCGTTTTTTCACATTAACGATGGGTTTTGGCGTGAAGCCTTTAAAATGCGTAGTGTGAAGCGGTCGTGAAGGATTTGTGGCAACAGCTTCGTCCTGCATACGCTGTCTACCTTGCTCATGCCTAGTGGAGAGCTTAGTGCTATAAAGTCACAAGCATCATCTGTCATCTCTCTCTTGCTCGTATTCTGCTTTATGTTCCTGTTGTCGACATGTTAATTCAATTATCATTTACTTTACTTTTATCTTGTTATGTTTATCAAAGTTATATTTTATAAAGTTGATACGATGAGTTAGCTTCTTCAGTGTTGTGCGATGTTTCCTCACACCTGCACGAGCCAGTATATACATGCATACCTGCCCACGGTGGTTTGTACCTTCTAAGTTGCCTTGCCTAATGAGTTGCTGTAGCTACTCTCTTTGCTGCAGTAAATAGAAAAACTTAAAGCAAATCAGGGCCCTAGTGCTATAGACATAATGATAACCAAGTTAGCCTATTGGCCACCGTATCGATCCAAAGTAGCAACCTTTACATTTGATTTGCTAAAGATTGGCTAAGAAAAGGAATGGGTACTTATGTAAAAATTTTTCTATGTGAGTGTTTGTTAAAAAACGGTCACTAGATGAAGCTTGTATCAACAGCATGTATAAAACCAGGAATATTTCAGCATAACACTAGAAATATTCTAATTAGCTTTAAGTTGCATATGTTTTATGCTATACGAAACATTTAAGGTTGTGGACAGCATTGTAATCGAAGGTGCTGTTTTTAATGAAGAGCCAATTGGATCAGAAGAAGCGGGGGCTCTTTTCTGGAAACAACCATTTTCGGCGGTCTTTCATCTCCCACTTGGAATGGAATTGGAAAGAGACAGTACTTCTATAGCACCTTATTAAAAGATATATGAACTTAATATTGAATAATATAATTTATTATAAAGTGTTGTCGTCATTATCTTATTATTGTTTTTAACACCATATTTTTCAAATTATAATGATGATATATTTACGTTTTCATGCTCGCTAGCTAGAGAAAAAAGTTATACAACTCACGTGTAACTTCGTCGTTGCAAAAACTCAACACGGGCCAATTACCGGTCAAACGCCGAATTATTCAGTTACTCAACGAACCGTCATCTACATACCCGCAGCTTGAAGTAGCAAGTTTAGTTCATTTTATTTTATATCATTGATGAATTGCCTATTAGCGCCTATTGCAGGGCATTCTTTTGCTCCACCCAAACGATTGCTCACAATAATTGAAAAGAAAATAAAGGAAATGAGTTCATGTCTGAGCCAAGTCAATATGAAAAAATTCTTTTAGAAAGTGGGACAGTTTTCAAGTTGGGGAGAGATTATCTCGATTATAATTGAAAGGAAACCAGAGCGTTTTCATGAAACAACCTGAAAGCCGGTATTTCAAATTTGTCCCAACAAAGAGCTTGTTTTTCCCTATAACGAAACAAAACATTAAAATATTGGTATTAGGAGAACCCTTTTATAGATTTGAGACAGGTGAGAAAAACCAGTTATGAAGAGAGAGGAAAATGTCATGACCAAGAAACTTGGAGTCGTGACTCCAGGTTTAATCTTGAACCCTATAAAGCTTCATGATGTACAAAATTACTAACGACAATTTTTGGACCTAATTGGGAGAGTGTTGCCGAATTGATTTTTCCACAAAACAATTTTATAATCAACAGCTGAAGGATAGTAAGGGTGGGAAGGAAATCCACAGGAAGTCTCAGACAATATTTTGTGTGACCCTGGACAAAGAAGTGGCCATGAGAATCTTTTTTATATTTGAATCTGCTTTTTCTTCTGGTTAAAAATATTTACCTCCTCATTTTAATGACATTTTGCGAAAATTATTATATCTCTTACTAGGGGGCTCTACCCCCTGCTCGCTAAAGCTCGCCAACCCCCAGGAGGATTGCGCTGCAATCCTCCGGGGTTTGCTACCCTTTTTAACCCTGCTCGCTTCGCTCGCTACATGAAGACACTGAGTGTCCTAGCACAGTTGTTATAAAATCTTTATATATATATATATATATAATACCCCTGCTCGCTCCACTCACCGACACCAAAGAATCACGTGATTCTTTCGGGATTACTATGTGAAAACAGCTCGCTTCACACGCTTGCCGTACAGTTATCCGTTTCTGCTAGTATTAGGAAATTATAAGTACATTAATTAATAAAAGTAAATTTAAATCATTTGAAATTGCACGAACTTCTAAAATTAATTTTTCATCACTTTCTACAATTAAAATCTTCTGGTAGCACAGATATATATGTAAATGTTAGAAAGAAATTTGAAAGGTAATATTTATAATCCAAAGATGATTAAAAATCAAAATTATTTTCATCAATCAGAAATTTAAAACTTCTTGGCATACACTTTTGAGTATTTATTCAAAAGTTTATTTCAACATAACTTCATTACGCTAAAATTTTAAGTTTAAAACTGATAAGATAGCCTTTTCCAAATCTTCAAATTAAATTTTTAAAAATTGCTTTTTCCACCAAAATTTCAAATATGCCCTCTATACAATGGAATGTAATTCAGAAAATCTTTCCCACATGTATACATGCTTATTCCAACAATTATTTAGTCAAGAAAAATATAGTGTTTTTCTCAGTGCAGTCATTTGTGTTTTAAATCTCAGAAAATTCTTGATCGTCTATTGTCGTAGAAAGATGTACACCATCTTGCAACCTTTTAGCTAAAAAAGGACAGTTTAAAGAAAATAGTGGCTTGAAACATGTTCATATTAACTATTCAAATTTAAAACCCATAATAATTATTTACTTTTAGCCTTTTATAATTGATAAGATAGCTTTTTTTCCAAAAATTTCCAAAATCCTTGCTTTTTGAACCAAAATTTTAAATATGCACTCTTTTTACAAAATATTATACAGAAAAGCTTCCCCACCCGTATACATGCTTATTTCAACAATTATTTAGCCAAGAAAGATATAATGTTTTCCTCAATGTAGTCATTTGTGTTTTATATCTTAGAAAATTATTGATCGTCTCTTGTCGTAGAAAGATGTAAATCATCTTGCAACCTTTTAGCTAAAAAAGGACAGTTAACGAAACAGTGGCTTGAAACATACTCAAATTAATTATTCAAAATTAAAACCCATAATAATTATTTACTTTTAGCTTTGTAAAACAGATGAGATAGTTTTTTTTCAAAATTTACAAAATTGTTGCTTTTTTAACCAAAATTTTAAATATGTACTCTTTTTTATGAAATATTACACAGAAAAGCAAAAAGTATGCAACATTATCATTCACCATAAGCAGCATGTGGTCATTCACTTCCTTCCGTACAAACACGGTGGCAAAAAATCTAATCTCTCTATATATACACGTTGCAAACAGTATGCAACTTTAATCATTCTCCGAGAGCAGTATGCAAGAGAACTTTTCTGAAGTATATAATTAGTTTTCTGGTCTTTATTCTGTAATTTTTATTTTTACACATAGTGAATAGTGCACACAATTAGTATCACAAAAAAAGGCTCTGGCTCCCTAAGCCTATCGGCGGCATTTCTGGCCGATCTTCGCTGAAATCTTTCATCCAGGGATTCCCTTGCACGCTGCTCTCTTCTTCGCAAATTATATTCAAAAGTTCGCAAAGAGTTAATTTTAAATAAATAAATTTAAAAAAAAGTCGACGATCCGAAAAAAAGTCCTGTAATCCGTAAGCAAAAGTTTGGCGTCAGGGTTGAGATTGGTAAACAAATTGATCGTTGCTAACGGGGAGAAAGAAATAAAGGTCCTTTTTTTGCGCAACGCATAAGCGTTTTATATAAAATAGATTATCGAAACAATTTGGCGTAAATATTTAGATTTCTGAGTGTTGCAAAATTGGTAATATCCAAAACGATCTACAAAATTGGCCATCTTCAAAACAAAATTTGAAATACCCCTCCTCCCCTACGTCCTCGAGCCTCGTTACCATAACTTTCATATTGAAATACACTGCCCAAATGCTTCGAATGCCATGCAGGGTTTTCTTAAATCTCATTTTGGTTAGATGTGACAAAAATTGGAATTTTCACAAGAATTTTCTGCTTTAGAGATGGCCACTTTTGCAGATACACGACACAATTCAGAATACGACAGTTCATTGTGTTACGTCCGTCTGCTCACAGTATCCTCCTCAACTGGCCTGCTGTAAAAAAACATTTAGTTTCATGCTGGAATTCATGTAACGAGTTTCGTCAAACTGCGAACATTTATTCCTCTTAGACGTAGGAAAATAAATCATGTGACAATCATATTTTGTCTCTCCCTCCTGCCTGTGGATGGCGCTGCAAGGACTTTCGTAATCAGAAGCAGTATAGACAGAGTGACTTGACTGTTCGTGCGAGAACGATGGCTTATTCCCTCTCACGGGGACGGACAAATCTTGCCATGCTTAGAGAGTTGTATAATGTAATGTAATCTTAGTTAATCCAGAATAATTCTATGTGGAAGATGTGAGAACAATAAATTTAATTTAATTCAACTATGGCCCAGCTTTATTTTAACCGTAGTTTTCACTTCCTGTGAGCTAGCCGGAAATTGCTGTTAAAAACATTAAAATAGTTATCAACAAAGATCCGTCGTCCTTTTAATTCCATCCTTTACACACAGACGTAGAGGGGATATATAGTATATATCTGCGTTTTGATTAAGTTTTAATAGGAGTTACTGATTTTTCATTAAAAACTTACATTTTATGAATGGGATAATGAGCAGATTTAAATGTTTAACTCTGTCACTTGACTCTGAATCTTCAATAACTGCAAAGAGTTGTTAAAATATCCTTATCTAAATAAGACATATTTTAGTGTACTGAGCTAGTCAGGAATGGAAATTTAATTAGAAATTTAGGAGCAATTTCATCACTGAACACTGCAGTAAATATATTGTGTCTATCAAATACAATATAATGGAACCAGAATGTCTCTGTTGAAATACTGAATAAAAGGTCCTACAAAAAACATATTTTTAATTTGATAGCGTCTTCAAACATCGTTTTATTCCTAGGTATATTGATTGCAAATAATCATTTTCTTTATTTATACCATAAATTCATCTGAAATATTGAATCTAATCAAGAGCTAATGCAAATGCATAAATGCAACAAAAATCAAAATTTATTTAATCGGATTTTTTTCAATTTTTAATTAAAAATTATAGGAGCCAATTTTAAATTTAATAAAAGGAACTAAATGGAAATTATTAATGATAAAATATTGTTAACAATAATTAATAGACATTTCTTTAAAAAGCTTTAATCATAAAAAATTTCACTATTAAATAATTTTGTACAATAATTAGTATTTTGTACAATTGAGAGTCTGATTCGCGAAGTGAAATCTCCGACCTAACATTTCTCCAAGCCTAGCCACCATATGAAGGAAAGTTATTTTTTTATAATTATTATACTCTTAAATTAGAGATTTTATAATGCTGGAGTCTCCTCGTTGTTCTAAGAAAACGATTCCATTACATAGAAAATAATTTAATAGAAATAGTGGTGAATATTTCAAGAATGTATTTAGATATTAATTGAACATTCTGAGATAAAGAAAGAAGGTTATAAAGAATTTTCCATTACAATTTAATCAAAAATTTACGCTAAAATTTTTCATTTTACTGATATTGTGCAATGCTAATGCAACTTTACGTTCATTTAGTAACTTGCCATCGATAACAATAAAGAAGCGAATCATTTGGAAAATCCTGATTTTTGAACGATTGCAGCTCACATAGGATAGGATTTAAGAACTAAATGAACTCTAACTTCTGTGCTGTGTAAGGATTTTCCGTTCTTTTTAGAAGTTTTATACCCATTTTCCTCACATCAAAATTTAAAGGGTATATCATGCAAAATATAAAGATTAAAAAGAACCAAATATCCAAAAACTAAGGTTATATGGGCTCAACGCAAACAAATTACTTCCATCTTTCATGAATTACACTAATAGTTCATTTTGTAAACTATAGGACGAAAAAATAAAAGTACAAGGGTAAAATTGAAACTTCATATCTCACTATCAGCTATTTTCACAGGGAAAGAAATGTTTCTTGAAACTGAACGTTAGAAAAATGCCAAAAATTCTGGATCTTATTCGATAGCTCTCTTTTCTTAAGGTTTATACAGACCTATTGCAATGACCCATATACATTTAATCTAATTAGAAAGTTAATTTTTTTGCTGAAACACAGACTTCTCTCAAACAGGCTTATTGCATTAAACCTCTTCTCATGCCACCCTATTCACAAATATGGTTATTGATTCGTTTTCTGAGAGATATTTTGAATTAGTTATGTTAACTAAGTAAAAAATTAATAACATACCTTATAAAACGTACAGCTATAATATTTACTTAAAGAAATTGCACCGTTTAACACTTGCTATAAAATTATTATAATTTTAAGCATATGAAAGTTGCTGAAATTAAAATAGTAAATGAACCGCTCTATAACCAGCAAAGAGTCAATTCATTTTGGTTTAGTTGATTTTCTGTCTTATGGAGAAGATAACTGGTTATTGAGTTACCAAGAAAATGAGACAAAATATTGTTTTCTTTGCACTTTTAAATTAAAACATTCTCTTAAATTTGCAATTTATGGTAAGGCTGATTGAAACACTGACACAATTTTTAGACTTTAGTCCATGCCTCATTTATATAAACTGCATATCCAAACACACTGCCCAAATGCTTCGAATGCCCTGCACTCTTTTCTTAAATCTCATTTTGGGTAGATGTGACAGAAAATCCACTTTTTCCAAGAGTTTTCTGTTTGCGGATTGCTACTTCTTCAGATACATGACACAATTAAATGTGAGGGTGTTCATTCTGTTGTGTTTATGTGTTATCCCGCTTACTCACTATAGCGTCCTCAACTCGCTAATTGTAAAAATCTTTTAGTTTTATGCAAGAACTCACGTAATGAGCTTCGTCAACGGTCGAACATTAATTCCCTTACGGCGGAAAAAAATTAAAAAATTGAAATTGTTTTCAAAAAAGACTCGTCGACCTTTTAACTCAACCCTCTCCACACAGATGTAAAAAGGTATTTATATAACACCTGTATTTTGATTAAATATTAATTGTAGTTAATTCAGCATGTTTTAATTGAAAACTTACATTTTATGAATGTGGTAATTGACAGATTTAAACGTTTAGCTCTGTCACTTGATTCTGAACCTTCAATAACTGCAAAGAGTTGTTAAAATATCCGTATATAAATAAGACATATTTTATTGTATGGAGCTAGTGAGGATTGGAAATTTGATTAGAAATTTAGGTGTAATTTCATCACTGAACACTGCAATAAATCTAATGTATCCACCAAATTAAATCGAATTGATGGAAAGTCAGCACGCAATGGATGATAGTAGAAACCCTTGAATAGAAGTCCTTGAATGTCTTCGTTGAAAATTGTCGCAACGTAACATTAAATTTAATAATCTCAACTACTAAAAGATCTGACCTAAAAAAAGAATTAAAACATTCCGAAAATTAAAAGTCCTACAAAAGTAATGTTTTTTATTTGATAGTGTCTTCAAACTACATTTTTTTCGAATGTACATTCATTACAAATAACCAGTTTCATTATTTATGTCAGAAATTGATCCGAAATATTAACTCTTGTTGATAACTAATGTACATAATTTAAATACAACAAAATTCTAAATTTATTTAATAGGATTTTATCGCTTCTTAATTAAAATTGATAACAACCCATTATAATTTAATAATTGAGTTATTTAACGGAAATTATTATTGATATTATAAAAATTTTTAATGATAAAATATTTTACTCTAAGAAAAATTTTGGATTATAATGACAATTGAGAGCTGAATCCGAGAAGTGACAGCGCCGACCCATTTCAACTTCAGGCCCAATCACGGCAAAATAAAATAAATTTTTTTATTATCGTGCTCAGCATAAATCCAAGCACTTTACATATAGCTTAACTTTACAGAACTCACGAGCTGTCTTACGAGGATCTCTTAAATAGAAAATTACTTAAAATAAATAGTTGTAAGTGTTCGAAGAATATATTTAGATACTAATTAAATAATCTCAGAAAAAGAAATAAGGTGCGAATTAATTTCTCATAATCGTTTAATTCAATATTTTTGCTACATTCTCTAATTTTACTGATATTATTCGATGCCACTACATTATTACATTGAATCCCTAACTTGTAGATAGTAATAGAGAAGCGACTAAGTAGGCGAAAATCCTGTTTTTTGAATGATTGCAGCGCTCCCAGTGCAGTTCTTAAGGTTTGAATTAACAATGTTTTATTTCTCTGTAATGAAAGGGTTTGCGTACGTTTAGGAGATTTATACCCATTTTCATCATAATGCATGCTACATATATCCATAATTTAAGAATATATTATTTTTTTATCTCACAGAATGTAGGTGAAACTGAAACAGCAGATTTCTTGAAAACCGAGAAATTTTCTAAGTGAATGAACCGCTCTATAACCAGCAAAGAGTCGATTCATTTTGGTTTAGTTGATTTTCTGTCCTGTGGAGAAGACAAATGGTTATTGAGTTACCAAGAAAATGAGGGAAAATATTGTTTTCTTTGCTCTTTTAAAATAAAAAATTCGCTTAAATTTGCAATTTATGACAAGGCTGAATGAAACCGCTGACACTATTTTTAGACTTTAGTCCATGTTATATTTTCAGGCACATTCTCCATCCCGAACGCCCCCACACATACAAGGGTGATTTATCGCCAGCCTCGAAGAATCGTATATCTTTTTTATGGACAAACGAGCTGAATGGAAAATCAACCCCTCAGTCTCTCTACGTCAATTTCCATCGGAATTTCACATTGACGAACCGTTTTGGCACAATGTGTACCAAAAAAAATGGATTGGATTACTCGTGGATGTCCCGCTTAATGGATATTGGGACTCGTTGGATGAATAATCTTCCACTCCACATGATGTAGATACTGACCGGTTTTTCACATTAATAATGGGGGATTTGGCACGAAGGCTTCAAATTTGAGTTGTGTAGAGCAGTCGTGAATGGCTCGCCAAAAAAAAGGAATGGGTACCGATGGAATAAATTTTTATGTGAGTACTCTTTAAAAAAGCCGTCACTCGAAGAAGCTTATTTCAAAGAGCATGGATAAAACCAGAGGTATTTCATCATAATATTATGCATTTCTTATTTTGACTTAAATTGCATGGATTCTTTGTACTAAAAGTTAAACATATGAGGTTGATGGGGAGCCTTACAAATGAAGGTGCTCTTTGTAATGAGTCAATCGGATAAAACGGTCAGGAAATGGGTTTCTTCTGGAAGCAATCATTTTCGGCGGTCTTTTATCTCACACTTGGAAAGGAATTGGAAAGCGACATCTGTTCCATTGCACCTTACTAAATGCTATCTTTACTTAATATTAAAATATTAAATTCATTTTCAGTATCCCATGGTGTGTATACTAATTTGTAGACAGACAGAGTGCTTAAAAATAAAAAAAGCATGAGAAACGGAACTGATGAAAAAATAACCATAATTCAACAAAAAGATATTTGATAAGTGGAAAAAATGAATTAATTCCAGTATTAATATCTATTTGATATTAACAGAGTTCCGCGATGGATTCGCGTGGATGAATCAGTATAAATAAAACGTAGACGGGTTTTGTCCAAAGTTTGATAGAAACCTACAAATTATGTGTAAAGACCACCTACCAAATTTCATCGCCGTATCTCTAGTAGTTTTCGAGTTATCGTGTTCGCAGACAGACAGACATAATTCCAAAATTGTGATTTTCGGACTCAGGGAGGTCTAAAACGTGGCGATTCGTCAAAATCTCGAGTTCGAATTTTTTGACGATTACAATACTTTCTCTTTGTATACGAGAAAGTAAAAAGCAGGACACCGCTAAAAAAAGCTGTCTGAGTTTTTCGTTGCCGTCTGGTTTGAATCTCTTTTGTCACGTAGCCCACATTTCTGAGCGTTAACGATTTCGCTGGCCTTTTCTATAAGAGTGTGGAAAAAAAGCATGCAGTTCGTCGTAAAATACACTGCACTAATTTAATGTTAAAATGAGCTGCATATTCTGCATAAGGAAAAAGAAGGTATCCCTGGCAACGGGCAATTATATGTTAGATGACGCTGACTCCTTTCGGCACGTTTTTCTACAGAATGAACTGAACAGTCGGAAAGCTGCTACAATAACACAGCTAAATACGAATTTTTAAATTTCTTTACGGGAAAGACGAATATCAAATTATGCATAAGAGATTGAATTGAAATAAAACTCAGTCACTATTGCCAGCTAACAAGCTAGTCGCCATAGGCGGCCAGTAATAAAGGAGTGTGCTTTTTGACAATTTTCAGGGGAGACAGCATGACCTAGAGCTGTGAAAATTTTTCCCAAACATTCTATGGAAGGTGGTAAAGCTCATCTCAGCTCTATTTATTTGAAATTTTAGTTAACTTAAAATAAAGCAAAATTCTGATCCTTTTCCTTTATAATTTTGAAAATATTATACTTCAACAATGTTTTATTTTCACTAGCTGAAAATTCAAAAAATTACCTTTTCTATATCAATTTAGATGCCCTAAGATGTTTTCTCTAATTATAATAATTTAAAAAAAATAAATTTAGGCATATTTTACTTTGCATTGTTTTAATGATTTTCAAATCCTTTCAACTGCCGCAAAAAGTATTTTATTTTCGAGTTTCGTCCCGAAATGTATGAACAAGGTATGAAGAAATGGCTTATTTTTTAATGAGTTATTTTCATTTTTATGCATGGTTTTAATAAAAAAAAATTCTGTAGTTTTGTAAGAATTTTAAATAATAAGATTTAAGTTCAGGAATGAGCAATGATGAAAATTTTCTACAGTTTATTCGTTTCTAAACACTTCTTATCTTTTCGAAATATAAGCGGATGTATAAAAATTTACTATTGCTCTTAAAGCTTAAGTTGCTTTCTTATCGTGGTACACTAAACTTTTATTCAATCGGCAAACAAGCATTCTTTAACATATAACAAAAAATATGAAATATATTCGGTAATACACAGAAAACTCAGATATTGATTAATTTAACACATTATTTTGATATAGGTATTTTATAAGCATGTTTCGATTCAGCAAGCAAGCCATTGGGATACTTGAAGTTAAATCATTTCCCGTTTCCGATTGAAGTTCATATTTTATGTGATATGACAAAGAGTTATGGAGGCGCCTAGCACAATGAACAGATATATACGAAATAATCTTTATAATAATTTAATTTATAAGAGTAAATAGTTTTACAAATTCAGAGTTAGTGTCAACGTTCACAGAGAGAGGGCGCTACTACATTGAAAAGAAGGTTGGAGAAGATGATACAGCAGAAGGTCGCGCTGCGGTTCAATAGATTTTTCTATGGAATAGCAAATTGCGTTTATTTGCCTTTCCAAACAATCGTTGTAATTTTGGACTGGTAAACTCATGTATTTTCGTAGAAGAATAATTGCAATGTCTTATTGAATCAGATACGACTTTTAATGCATCTCAATAATATATAATGAATTTCTTCAAAACATTTATAGTTTCACATGCATCGCTAAAGATTTCAGAAATCTGTATTTGGAGAAATAAGGCCATCAGTTGCAGAAAATCATGATTTTCTCTTTTGTTTTAATCCTTATGCTGCCTCATCTCATTGTGATTCTTTAATGATCAGGTCAACATATTGCCAGAAAGATAGAAAATTAGAGTGTGGAGAATATGAACTTGGCTATAACTGCAGTTAGACGTTTTATACTTAACCAAATAACCACTCTTCTGCCAGCCAAAAATAGGAACTCCCAAGGTATATATAACTGTACGATGAGACTGAAAAAATAACTGTGAAGTCTTAACTAGGCAGAAAATGTGTCTTAAATGCACAACAGTAATCTGAATTATTTGAAAGAATTTTTCTGCTTGCTGATATTGGATATGTATGACATTGACCATAATCAAGATAAGGATTTTCAGATAATGTAAAGAGAATAATGTCAAAAATATCTTCATCGAAAACACGTCTTGAATATATTAGTTGATATTCTTCTTGCCTCGACACTCGTAAGTAGTTTTAAAAAAAAGCCAGAGGTTAAATTCTGGGCCGGCAATAAAGTAAAATAATACTATTGTGAGCCAAAATTTTACAAAATTGAGAGAAGTCTCTTTTGTTCTCGTCCAGAATATGAAGAAACCCAAGATTACGATGATAGGGAGCTCGTTTAATTTTAGTTGCAAAAAGGAAAATGCTTTGGATATCCGCATGTGTTCGGTTTCATGTGTGGATCATACCAGGCAAAACAAAACCCTTTTTATATACCTATATTAAGGATTTATGGGAATTTTGCGAATTCAGGCGATGGTTTGAAACTTTTCGAACGTTTAAATTTTTATCAACCTTTTGAGATGCTTTAATTTTTTGCAATTCTTTTTATTTAAATTATATTTATTCAAATCTAAACAAATAAAATTAGTTTATCAAACTAATACAGATGAGTGTTTTTATAATTGTCAGTAAAGAAAAACTCAGCCGAAGGGGATTTATTAAAAAAAATTAATAAAGTGGTCAAATTACCTTCACTGGCCATGTTATCTTAAACGAGACGTGTTTTGCGAAATTTGAAACAGAAAATCAAATGTGAAAACGAAGGTTTTTAAAAATTTAAAGGCGATAGATAGCACTAACAACCACTTCTTTTTCATTTTCTTCGAATTTAAAACAACCGTCATAATTTTAGCTTCAAAATAGACTTGATGTGTTACCCTCAAGGGGCGTAGTATTCTTATTTTAATTTGCAGATATCTTCACGATTATTGGCGGCATTCAGAATATCAAATAACATTGTGGAGATATCACAAGATATCTGGTGCTAATACGATATATCCTTTTTCCTCTTGTAAGAATAGTGATGGATTTAAATTATTGAGTCAATACTTGCCCATGCGATTGTTAATTTAATTCAGAAATTCATTGCGCATCTTGCAGCGGGAAGAATGACGTGACGTCAGAGGCACTGCATATGAGAATAAGGAGCAAAATGTTAGGTGACATCTCCGATTACGTTTGTTATGTGACTGTGACTTCATGTAAGGGGCGTCTAAAATATGTATTTTCACAAAACTCGATATTTTCAATCCTATCAAACAATAAAGGTGAAATGTTAAATACTTATGCATTTCGAATTAATAATTTAACAGCCAGGAAAGGCAGTAATATGTGCGAAGAAGCTGGTCTCCAAAGGCGGCTAGTTGTACATGGTTGAATATCAGTTGCAAATTATTTACGTAAGACTAATATTCTATATAAAAAATTATTAATAATAAAAAAAGCAAATTGAATAAAAAAGTATAGTATTTTCTTTATAAAGTAGCATTCAAAACGGCGGAAGAAAATCAATAGGCACAAAATAAAATACGCCTTGGTTCACAGATTCTACTTTGTACGTTCGCGGGAAAGTACGAACTACATATGAACGCTTCTCAATGGGATAAGCGAATCTCCGCTAAAAACATCGTCCTAACCTGCGAACCTGTTAGCTTTTCCTGAACAGTTCGGCTCGCAATTGTATACACACCTTTAGATCACATGAACAGTTTCTTTTATTTTGTGTTTGTAACGTCATATAAATTCAATGTAAAGGGCTTCTCAAATGTAAGGGAATACTTACATTATATCTTTGTTTTGATGAAATTTCAATGGCACTTAATTTAACATATTTTCATTAAAAACTTACATTTTATGAATAGGGTAATTGACAGATTTCAACTTTTAACTATTTACTCTGGATCTCCAATAACTTCAAAGAGGTGATAAAAATTCCTTGTAGATGAATAAGGCATATTTAATGTCTGGAGCTAGTCAGGATTGGAAATTTGAGGTGCAATTTCATTATTGAACGTTTCAGTAAATATATTGTGTCCAGCAAATTAAATGAAATTCATTTGAAGTCAGCCCCCAAAACTAGACAATAGATACCAAAATATAAAATGTTTCCGTCGAAATACTGAAAGTTCTATAGATGGAATATCAAATTCAACTGTACTTGCAAATAACGTTTCATTCGTAGGTACGAAACCTCAAATAATCATTTCATTATTTATGCAACAAATTGATATGAAATATTAATTCTAATTATAGAAATTGCAAAGTAATAAATGTAATAAAATATCGTTAATTATTTTTAAACGAGTATTTTTAATTTATATTATTAATTTAAAAACTAATAACAGAAATCTAGAAATAAGAATTATCTTTATAATAAATAATGTTATTAAATTAAGATTTTATTAACGAAAAAGTTATTATCAACGTCATTTCGGTCCATAAATGACATGCGATATAAACGAGCCTAAACCATCACTGCTAAAAGCGGTTGGCTCCTTCCAAATTGAGGATACACAGGCGCCATCTATTGAACCGAGATGAAATTATATGAGAACGAAAACATTATCATTATACAAGCAATTTTGTGTGTTTCGTTCAAAAAAGCAAAGCTACGAGGGGCCCGCTTTGCTGAAAGCGAAGCCGCTGATTTTTTTTTTTAAGTTAAAAAATTTTTCCCGATTGCAATGCCGAAAGCATGCGGCATACCCCTAAGCATGCGCAGTTTGAAAGAAGCCAGCAACGGCTAGTATCAGTGCTTTCCATCCTATAATAATAATGAATTGCGTCTTTTTCACCACTATGTTCGGAATATGTACTTCCAAACACTTGATTAAAAGAATGAAAATTTTCACTAGGACAAGACTCGTTAACGGAAATGCGTTCTGTTATGAAGAAAATACTTTTCAGAAATAAGTGGTATCTTTATTAGGAATCTATTTATATAGTAATATAAACCTAATGTAGAAACAAATAAGTTCCGCATTTATTTTTCAAAAAGTTTAACCCAAAATTTTCGTTACAGCTCTTAATTTTACTGATATTGTGCCGATGCTGATACAGGTTTGCTTTGAACTCCATCTTGTACATACTGTCTCACCGCCACGAGTAAAACCCCAGACACCAGACAAGCCTGTGGGTCGTTATGGAAACGGGATATTCCACTGCATTTTGGGGGTGAAGGAAAGGGTTTTATTTCAGTTGGCGTAGATAGATCCGGCGGAAGTCTCATTTTTCTTTATACTTCGTTCGAAAAAGAGTTCCTCGCCTAACGGAAGTGCGCTTAGGTTGCCAAATGTTGCGGTTGATTTTATATCTGTATCCCTCCTTTCTTCTACTCATCTAGTTGAGACAACCCTGCTCAGGGTTTTTCTCCTGGCGGTAGGACAGTACCAATAGAGTGATCACTCAGGTGAAAAGCCCGGTTTTGTGAGTGATTACAGCGACCCCAAATACAAGAAATAAGAATTAAAAATGATACTCAAATTTCGCAATTGTAAATGGATTTTTCCGCCCTTTTAAAGTTTTTTGCACATTTTCCTCATACGTATGCAATATAATTCTCTTAATCTATGATATTTCATTTGTCATCTGATATATTGTAAACTAGAAAAGTAATCTAGAAGCCTCAAATCTAATTTTACACAGTAATTATAAAATAAGTGGAAACTAAAGCAGCAGATTTTTTGAGAGAAAACCAAATAATTTTTATAATTACTATTTTATTATCGAAGAAACAACAGAATCGTAAAATAAGTAGAAAGAGAATTTTTTGTGATAGATTAAAATTTCCATCACCAGTGGTGTAGTCGCAATACAAACAGTGCCGGGACGCTCCGAAAGCAGTGCCGGAACTCTCTAAAAGCAGTGCCGGGACGCTCTGAAAGCAGTGCCGGGACGCTCTGAAAGCAGTGCCGGGACGCTCTGAAAGCAGTGCCGGGACGCTCTGAAAGCAGTGCCGGGACGCTCTAAAAGCAGTGCAGGGACGCTCTAAACGCAGTGACGGGACGCTCTAACCTGGGTTACAAAAATCGCGCTGTTTTAAGGACGTTTTCACAATTTTTCCTTATTTATTTTTCGTGAAACAAAAAAGCAGTGCCGGAACGTTGCTTACCGGCTCCATTACGCCCCTGTTCATCACATACCCATCAGATAATACTCCTTCGATTTCTTTTCAAATATTTTGATGCATCTATTCCAAAACAATTATATGAGAACATAAAAAAACTCTCCATTGCAGTACCATTACAGAATTGCTAGTTGGACTTTTAAAAATATATTTTTATAATTATAATATCGGGATTTTTTTCTATTCCTTTCGCCAAAAACATAAAAAAAGGCATTTTTTTTATCGTGTGTTTGAAGCAACCATATAAAATTCAAAGGTTTTAACCGAACTATGAGGCTCGCTCACAGGAGGTGAATGGACGGTTAAAATAAAGTTGGGCCATATTTAAATTAAATTAACTTTATTTTTCTCATACTTTCCACATAAAATAATTCTGGATTAGGTAAGATTACTTAAACTGACAATTTACATTATCCAACTCACTACGCATGGCAAGATTCGACAAACCGGCCCGAGTGACAGGGAAAGAGAGACCCTTCTCGCAAGAGCAGTCAAGAGACTCTTTTCATCCTCCTCCTGCCTGATAGGGAAAAGACCTTGTAGTGCCATCTCTTGGCAGAAGGATGAGTTAAGGTCTATCGTGGTGTCATCTCTTGGTAAGAGGGCGAGATAAAATGTGATTGTCACAAGGTTGAAAAGAGCCAAATAATTAAAACCTACTTTTATGTGAGCTCCACGCAAAAAAGGGACTTCCAGCCTTCATGAATTATACTTCCTGTTTATTTCGTAGTCAACTGGGTGAAAAAGACAATGTACAACGGTAAAATTGAGACTTTATTTCTGGCAATCAACTCCTTTATTAAGCAAAGAATGCTTCAGAAAAGTAATATAAGGAAAATGGCAAAATATCCGGATCTTATTCGAGATTTTCGATATCTGATGTTTCACTAAGGCCTACTGCTATGAGCCCATGTACATTTATTCCGAAGGCTCTCAACACTTTTGAATTTTGGTACCACATAAATAAAGATAAAAAAAATGAATGTACCATCATAAAATATTTTCCACTTAAGAATCAATACATCATAAATAGAGGGGTTGGAAAAGTAACAATATGTTATTTCTTGATATTTTTGGCAAACTACTACACTATTTATTGAATCTAAAACATCCGAGACCCTAAGGTTTAGAGTTCTCGTTGATGAATAATGACTTCATCCAGGTGATTGTTAGTGGAAGTAGTGGTATTTTTTTTCATAAAATTTTATTCTTTTTCGTTCTGTACAAAACTTTAGCTAAAAATAATGAGGTTTTGATTAAAAGTTTCAGAATTTCTAGTTATATTTTATCTCTAATAATACTGAAAGTCTGTCTCTTAGCAAGAGAGATCCTTGGACATAGAAATACCATCTTTACTATAAAAAAATTTAATCCAAAATTTTCGTTACAGCCCTTCATTTTACTGATATTAGGTGATGCTCAAACAGCTTTGCTTTGAATTCCAATTTTTACACACCAGCATAGAAATAACTTAGTTGAGAAGGTAAGATTTTGAGAGTGACTGCAGCGCCCCCAATTCAAGAAATAAGAATTAAAATGATACTTAAATTTCGCACCTGTAAACGGACTTTTCTGTCTTATTTAAATGTTATACCAGTTTTCTTTATACGTGGATAATATAATTCTCTTATTCTATGATATTTCATTTATCATGTGACAGATTACAAACTAGAAATATAATCTAGAAGCCTCGAAACTAATTTTAGACAATGATCATTAAATAAATGGAAACTGAAGTAGCGGAGTTTTTGAGAGAAAACTAAATAGTTTTTATTATTTTTGTTTATTATCGAAGAAACTAAAGAATCCCAAAATAAGCAGCAAGGGTATTTTCTGTGATAGATTCTCCACATATCTTTAAAATCATACTCCTTTGGTTTGTTTCCAAATATTTTGATGTGATGTATGTATTCCAAAACATTTATATGAGAGCACAAAAATACTTGCCAATGCAATACCGTTGCAGAGTTGCTAGTTGGTATTTTTGTGAGATATACGATTAACTGAATTCCACGTGATGGCGAGCAAAATAACCATTTTTAATGTATTTTTATATATAATTTTATAATCAGAATATCGGCAATTTTTTGACGTAGACTCACGTCTCTCCATAGTGGTATAATAGTGTGTCGGGAAAGGAAAAAATTATGAAGCTTTTCGCGCTAAAGTTAAATGCTTATAGCTCCGCAACCAAATAACACAGAGAGTTGGTTTTAGTTTCATTTAACAGAGAAATGTAGACATTGAAGATTGCAAAAAGAATTTTAGAATTTAGAATTACTGTTTAGTCACAGTCGAGCTGCAAAGTTGGAGAAAATCGCGAAAAATTTTGATGGCGTCACAGCGACCGATGCGAGCGCATTCAGACTAAGGCAATTCATTCATCGATCGCGCGAAATATTACTCAAGAATTGTTGAATTACGTCGAATTTCGTGCTAAAGTTAAACGCTTATAGCTCCGCAACCAAAAAACATAGAGTATTGGCTTTAGTTTCATTTAATAGAGAAAGATGTACATTGGAGATTTCAAAAAGAATTTTAAAATTTGTAATTAAGGTTTAGTCACAGTCGAGCTTCAAAGTTGGTGAAAATCACGAAGAAATTTACATAGATAAAGTCACATAGTCACACTAGACTAATATTCGCTATAGACTATAGAATTAACAGCCACATACAGCTACTTTAGTCACAGAAAGTCACAGTTGAGTAAAGTAAGTCTACGCCTCTCAATCCCAGAGGCTGTTTCGCAGAGACAGCCTCTCGTCGATTTTTTACTTTCTCGTATAGGAAGTATACTACTTATATACTAAGTATACTATGTTTTTAATAAAATAATTATTTGCATTATTTGAAACTATCACATTAAAAAAAAATTTATTCATTAAATAATTACTAACAAACAATTATTAAATAATTATTCTCTATATTTGAGTTGTCATATTGCCGACAAACTCCACGCAGCAGAAAACTGATCCCAACCACAAAATGCGCTTCGGTCGGCTACAACATCGAAGCTTTTGATAGGGTCAAGTCTCCCTAACTTTTTAGGGTCGTGTATCCCTAACTTGACTTTTTTCTAAATAATCTAAAAATTAAACCGCTTAGAATTAAAATACCGCATAATGCCATATATCAAATTAAAGCTAGAAGTATGCTTAAAACTCAAAAATATTTTAATTTATTACTTCTTCAATAGTAAACTTCCTATCCACTGAGGAATAAAAAAGTGAAAATTTACTTTTGGGTTATCAAAACATTACCATTATGATGACTTTTAAGATTGGAATTAAAATCCTCTCAAAATGACCATGTGACCAAAGGTCAAATAAAAATGGCACAAAAAAATTACCAGTAATCTCACAAGCTGAGAAAATCACGTAGGGTCAAGTCTCCCTAGTTTCCGCTATAGTTAGAATAGGTTAGAATCAAAGACTTTAAAATACTTAATAACGAAGATTTCATTTATACCACAAACATATGCAATTGTGAAAAGCTGCATACAATGACCTTATGAAAGGTAGTTTCCTAGCGTCGGCTGTCATTCAAACCCTCCCACGATTGACGTCCCACGCTTCTTTGAATGATATTTCTGCCATGATGATACAGGCGTTAATATAATCGTTAAAAACACAAATAATTAGTTCTGTTTCGTTATAAAATGCTAATTCGTTAATTCTGATTTTTTTTTAAATGTCTTACAGAAACTATTTCTCAGAATGCTCGGGTTTATTGGAGTATATTACCCATTCGTTAAATGAATTTAGCTTCAAGTTTTCCACGACCAAATTTGAGATTTTCTACCTTCCAACAGGGAAGTAAATATTGACAGCAAGGATGGACTCGTGAAAAAGCATTTTCATTCGTAGGCAAATTTTTATAAAGGTACCGAAAGAATGGCCCAAATTGGGCATAAAATTTCGGTTTATGGGTGTGATAAGAAGTTTACATTCTCCTCGCTTCTTTTCACACATGATGCTGAAAGCATCAATTAATTATATTTCAAATAAAATAATAAAAATTTAGAAAACATAGGTCTGTAAAGGTAAGATTTGTTATACTAAATCATCTAATCTTTCACTGCCCCCCTGCATTTTCCAAAAACGATACTGTCCCCCCCCCACACACACAAATTTACTGCAACACTTTTAAGGAACCATAATCTCTCAAAAGATAAGGAGTAGTGCAATTAAACAAAACATAAAAATCATCAGAAACATAAAAACATCAAATTAAATAATCCGTTTGATTAAATATTTTAGTATTAATAACTCTTATTTGCATCGTTTTCAATCTCTTGAAATCAACTGAAATTTTCACACTTTATTTTTTTGTGAAAAATAATAGCTAATTTTTATCATGATATATTTTCCTTTATCTGCTTGACACCAAGGATATTTGGCGGTCTGAATTCAATAAAAGAACTTACTAAGAATCAAGATTGATTGGATTTCCCTCCCTGCCAAAAAAACAGCCCAGGGGAAATTGTCCGCGGGAAAAACTCACGCGAGAGAGATTTAAAATAAGATTTTTATCCGAAGGACATCCGTTAATTATGTTCCTAACTTGAGTGTGTCGCTTTTTGCGTCGAAAGACAAGAATACGATCACGTTAAGGAAAAGATACGAAACCAACCACAAATGGCATAAATAGTATAATGTAATGTCAGAAGTCATTGCTGTCCCTGCATTTATAAACGAAGTTGATTTTGGATTGCGTTCGTATAAATTGGGTCACACGTGCTCTTTTGTATTCCAACGCC
>BGPR01011969.1:24795-35710 GCA_013235015.1 Araneus ventricosus
TTTCCCTGAAATTTACAAGTTTAAGCATTAGAAAACAACGCATCTAAAGATCGCATCCGCCAAAAGCAGAAAAAATAATTGAACACCCGAGGTATTTTTAGCGGTAGATAACAGATGGCGCTCACTGAAGCAGCAATTTCCGATGACGGGTCCAGCGAATTTCAAACAGCCCCCAGGCTGAAACTTTCTGTCGGTTGCTATGTCAACCGGCTCTTCTCTTTCGAAAAAAGAATCCGTCTCATCACCAGTTGCGTCGCGTGCGTGTTTGCCGCGGTTTCCCTTTCGCTAAAAATCGTCTGCACGCTTTTCCCGAAATGAGGTCCTGATCCTGACAGTTCATAGGTCGAGCGGTTTTTCTTTATCCTACTTTCTAGGTAGTACTTCATAGCCTGGAGGGAGGGTAAAAACGGACGAATTTAGTGTATTTCTGTTTTTTATTGTGCCGAGTTGTGAAGTTTCGCTATATTTATAACAGACCCGGACACCTTTGCATTGTTGATATCATTAATTCTCGGTATCGGAAGAGATAGCCGAGATAGCAGTGGAACGTTTTTATTTTACGACAGCATTTGTAAAAAAAACGGCCACTCGTTCACACGCTTTCCGAATCAGCTGTTCGAACTGTTCACCTGATTGAGTCGAGACTTCAAAAATTTCTGAGAGGACCGTTACTGTGAAATTCGTATTCATTCAAGAAGATTCTTAATTTATATTTTATTCTGAATCAGTTGTTCGAAGTGTTCATCTGATCGAGAAGAAATTTCAATAATTTCTCAGAGAACCGTTACTGTGAGATTCGTATTCATTCAAGAAGATTCTTAATTTATATTTTATTCTGAATCAGTTGTTCGAAGTGTTCATCTGATCGAGAAGAAATTTCAATAATTTCTCAGAGAACCGTTACTGTGAGATTCGTATTCATTCAAGAAGATTCTTAATTTATATTTTATTCTGAATCAGTTGTTCGAAGTGTTCATCTGATCAAGAAGAAATTTCAATAATTTCTCAGAGAACCGTTACTGTGAGATTCGTATTCATTCAAGAAGATTCTTAATTTATATTTTATTCTGAATCAGTTGTTCGAAGTGTTCACCTGATCAAGAAGAAACTTCAATAACTTCTGAGATGACCGTGAAATTCTGAATCATTCGGAACAATTCTTGATTTATATTTTATTCTGAATTTGCGTTCCATATCAATGAAATAAAACGTAACGTAAAAGGTTTGATGTCGCCAGCAGAAGACTTGTTAAGTTTTGTTTTTGAAGAACACGTGGAAGAACTTAGAGGACGCCTTCTTAATTTCAAAGTCGAAAAAAATTTGTAACCTTGCTTTGTTTCGTGAACGAGATGGACCCTTCTGTCGAAAAACAACATTCTTCTCCTGAGGGTGCTTAGAAAAAATTAGATCAAGGATATGATGCTCGAAATCCCCAGTTAATTCGTTCAGTGATGGATATACATTGTTAACATAAAAGAACAAAGAAAATTGTCCTGTTTAATTTCAAAGACCGCACCCAAATTTTCTTGTTCTGCAGCGCGGGGATTTCACTGCTTCACACTATTTATTATAATTTTTATTCTTTTCGTTTCGCTCCAGGATTAAATGCGATCAGCAAAACAGCAAAAATAACTTGATTCGACCATTTAGAAGGTCTCACGAAACTAATGAAGACTGCGAGTGAAAAAAAGAGCAACAAATAAACATATTTGTTTTGATTTTTGTTTCTTACGTTTGAGAAATACTTCGCGGGCAAATGGACGCTTTCATTCCGTCAACAAAGAGAAGAAAAGTGTTACGCAGCTTGTGTGGTTTCCGATTTCAAATGCACAGATTACGTGCGAAATGTGGACAGTGTTTTCTGCATGAATTGGCAACTTAAGTGTTGATCGGAACTTCTCAGTTTTTGAGAGCGGTGAGTTAATTTATTTTTATTCAGTTTTTAATTGTTTCTACAATTAATAAAAATGTAATATTTATGTAATAATTTATTTTTGGAAAAAATTTGCTTAATGATATGGATAGTTGAATTTCGTGGTGACCTGCTGAAATTTTTTAGGACTGCTGATAAATATGTAATAAATATTCTAAATGAGAAATAAATTTTTGGGGAGTGAATTTTAATGAGAAATATAAATTTATTATTAATTAATTTAATTCTAATCCTTTTTATTATTATTTGTAGATGAAAATTCTGAAAGATTTTAAAATATTGAATTTATTATCAAATTTTATACATTCATAGATGCTCGGCAATAGCTTTTTTGAAATCTGTGTTTTTTCTTCGAAAATTGGCAATTTTATAAAATAACAGTTTTATTTTATTTCTCCAATGCTTGTGAAAAATTTCCCGAAATAGCAATTTAATTTTTTTATTTAATTGTGTATTATTCTATTTCAAATACAAAATATATGAAGGGAAAATTAATTCAATTTCACTGATAAGATTTGAACTACATTGGTGCTAAAAGCATAAGATACTTGATAAAATTCTTTTACATGAGATGATCAATTTAGTCTCATGTATGTGGGGGAATTTTAGTAATATGAAATTAGATATTTAATTTCGGAACTAAAAAGAATGTGGAAGCAATTTTTTCAGTATTTTTAGCTATTTATAAACAGATAAGAGTTATCAATGCGCTATGAATAGTTAAAATCTTTTTATTAATCAAAGCCAGTTCCACAAGAAACAAGCAGCACAAATGGGATTTTTTATGTAGAAACTTACTCAGATCGTAGCTGCAGGTTACATTTTTTTTAAATGACAGACGGAATTGTTGTCAAAATATGAGGTAATTTCAAAGTGAAAATTTCTGTTAAAGCATTTCCTAGAAAAGGAAAAAGTTTATTCAATATTTATGTCGCCTGGTGAATTTTGATTAATCCATCAATTATGCATAACGTGACCATTTATTTTTCCCCTCAAAATGGGACATTTAATTATTTCTAGGTAATAGTTCAAGTGACCATTTATTTTTTCCCTCAAAACGGAACATCTACTAATTTCTAGGTATATATATTCAAGAAAAAGCATTTTTCTTCAGTTTTTATTTATTAATGAAAAGAACAGGAATGAGCGTGTGAAAATAAATATACTTTTTGTGATCTTGTATTTTTCAGAAGACAAATTTTTGCTTCAGTATATTTTGCGTTGCTTTGAAATAAGAAAGAAATTTTTAGCAGGATTTCTTAAAATTTACTTAAGAATTGCGATTTGCAACAACTGGTTTTTTTTTTCGATTATCCACAGCTTATTCATTTGAGAAAAGATCCTTTCTGCGGGTGCATTAGGGGCGTGCAGACATAGAATTATTCGATAACAATTATACGAAAGTTCGTACGATTAAAATTACTTTTGTGAAAGTGTTTGGACAATTCCACCAACTACTTTCGGATGAAACATTCCCAGTGTTTCATTCTGTCACTTTTTGCGGTGTAATGCAGTTAATGAGCGTGAGCTAGCAGGCTTCTGATAGACTTGCATATGTACGAGATTTATAATACATGTCCTATCATGAACACGTTACTAGGCACTGCCGTCTGATTTTATATATTTTTATTTTTCGAGCCTTTTTTAAAATTGTAAATGTGGGCTGCTCTGTTTCTGAAAACGGGACATTTTGGCGCCCGAAGTCATGCTTGGGGAACACGGGATAAGCTATCTGAAAACGGGGCGGTTCTGTTCTAAACGGGGCGTATGGTCACATTAATTATGCAGCTACATTAAGCTGAAGTCCTATCCAAATAGCGCAACCTTAATGATAACAGTTTCGATTATAGACCAGAACAGGGTTGCCATATTGGCCTTCTTAAGGCCAAATTATGGAAATTTGGCCTTTTTTCAAAGCCCTTGGCCTTAGGAATTTTTATTTGGCCTTAAATTCGTTTTTGGCCTTTTTTGGCTTTATTTTCGTTAATGACTTTTAGAACAATTTTTAATTAATTATTCTATTATTTTTTAATAAATATTTGATATAACAAATTCCAAACGATATATAATGAGCTGTCAAACGAAATGGCTCCTTAGTAGAACGAGGATGTGTTAAATTTCTTTCACTTAAATTTTAGTTTAATAATAGAACATTGAACCTATGCCTATCAAGTGGTATTCGTTTTCATGAAGGATGGCCTTTTTTCTAATAGCAAATGACGTTTTCAATCAATTTGTCAAATTTGGCCCTTTTTGGTCTTCTTTTAAAGAAGGTTTGGCCTTATTTTGTAGTTTTGATCTGTCAACCCTGGACCAGAAGGATCTCGGGTCGCATACAGATCAGATCATCCTCTGTTTTCTTAGAATCGTCTATTATAGTTTCTTCTTCTTTTTTATGTCTTATTTTGTTTAAAACTAGCGATAAATCGTGACCTTCGGGAAACATCGCATACATAATATTAAACATCGTTAATGCTAATTGTTTGTAATCGGTATGCTTTCGAATTAGCTATCGTTCCGGATTTCACGTTCCAATAACGATGTTTCAGTGGGCGAAACACGCAAATGCGAAATGATTTTAATACACAGTGGACTCTCGTATAACGCGGGTGGATACATTCGGCGTTATAGGAAATCGCGTTATACAGGACATGAGTTATCGTGCGAATTTATACAAGCGCAAACATCCCTCTGATTTGTGATTGCGCATATCGCTAGTGAAATGTTATTTTTTTAAAACTGTCAGCTTCTCTTTTCATACCTAACAGCAGGTAAGTGTATGCGTTTGCCTTTCTAAAGAAAAGATCAGAATCTATGAAGATGTTAAATTTATCTTCAGCTTAATACAGGGCCGTTTATCGCCCTGTTTGAGAACTAGTCACAATTTTTTCGTCACTTAAAAGAAACTCACGTTATACGAGGGCGCGTTATAGAGAGTCCACTGTATTATAATTGTTTTATTAAAAGCGAAAAAGATACTAAATGTCGTCTTAATCTTGAATAAAGATGAACAGATATCTGTCGAAGGTGGAAGGGAGAGAAATTGGTTGATGTAAGGTCCATTTGTCATGTTCATTTTCTTAATGTCTGCTTAAAAACATAAAAATCACTTTCTTGACTAGTTGATGTGACTTCTCTATTGGAAAAAATTTCTTTCCGGTATAAAAAATATATATACCGGCTTATGAAACACCGGTTCCAGTATGATACAGGATATGGTACGATACCGGTTCCAGTATGATATCTGTTTCAATATGATTTAGATGACAAATTTTAGGCTTCGTTCTATTCAAAAAGGAGATTCGAATAATTTAAAAACGAATTCGTTGATTAAACTAGTTGCTGAAGAAACATAGTTTAGAAGTTAAGAAACAGAAAAGTTAGAATTTTGACATGATAATGTTTATAGGCCAGATACTATCTGTAAATTGCGTGATACAACACGCATGTCACAAAAATCGCTCTATCTGTAAATTGCGTGATACAACACGCATGTCACAAAAATCGCTCTATCTGTAAATTGCGCGATACAACACGCATGTCACAAAAATCGCTCTATCTGTAAATTGCGTGATACAACACGCATGTCACAAAAATCGCTCTATCTGTAAATTGAGCGATACAACACGCATGTCACAAAAATCGCTCTATCTGTAAATTGAGCGATACAACACGCATGTCACAAAAATCGCTCAAAGCGCCCAAACCGCAAAACTTCTGGGAAGACTTCTTAAAAATTATTCTTCGCAACTTTTACCAAATGTAGTTCATTTTAACCCTCCGTTAGTCGCAATAACTAATAAATATGCAGGCAGTAAGCATATTTTAGCTATTTTTAATGCATTACACTTTGCATTTTTCTTACAATATATTCATTACATTCTGATTACGTTCGAAACACGGTTTTGGGCCGAAATTCACAATTTTTTTATGGCTTTATTTTAAATCCCATTTATTTAGCTTTCTAAATTTGGGCTAATTTTATATTTACGATAAATAGAAACGGAGTTATAGAATTTTTTATAAAACACGGTGGCTAAAATCGAAACCAGAAATTAGCTATTTTCCATCGTTTTACCAAATACTCTGCACTCTGAATAATAAATTAATTTACTTTTACTTATTTTAATTTATTATATACTCTATCTCCAAGCCACATCAATTTAAATAAGTATTAAAATTATTTAAAATTAAATTATTAAAAGTAAATTATTTAAAAGTATTCTGTGGACTTTTTTTGCCAAAATGCACATTTGTCGAGTTACAAACTAATAGTTGTATTACTGTTTAATGATGTATTTTATAGTCTTATAGGAGTATTCCATGATCTAGGAATAGTTTCTGGTTAATACGTACATACTATGAAACAATATCTTAACTTCAATAATCAGAGAATCGTTACTTCTAAGAGACAGTCTTTGGCAGGAACAAGAAATATTTTAAAAAATTACGGGCTGTCAGAATGAAAAAAGTGATAAATTGTGAATAAAGGAGGTATATCCGAGGAATGTGGCGAATTATAAAGGAAGTTTAATATATATATTTTTAACGGAAAACAAGTGAAAACTTTAAATGCGTTTTGTGAAAAACTTTGAACACATGTTACTTTAAGCATTACGGAGGCAATGAACTACAGATATAGTTCTGAAGTCAATAGTTTTTGATTTGCAGCTGCTTAAAGTAGTTTAAGCCTATGCATTTTGAATAAGAGAATATTTGACTTGCCATAACTTTTCTCTCAATGCAAATATTTCTTAGATCCTTGTTCATTGCCGTTACCATAGCTGAACGTGTGATGTGCGGAGAAAGAATTTTAATACATAGATCAGAATTTCTGCTAGAGTGTTTTGCTTTTTGCTTAAATTTTCACCATTTTTTACCCAAAATACCTCCATTCTACTGAATCTCAAGTCACATAAAATTTCCTTATAGGTATTATTCATAGTTTTGTACCACATTGACCCAGAAAATAAACTAAAATTGTCCATTAAAGCTCTTTTTCAAAAATTTGCCTCCGAACCTAGGCAGATAAGTCTAATTATTATAATTATAAAGGGAAAATGATAAAAAAACGAATGAAGGTATCATAGAAAAGATTTTATATCCGCCAGATACATTGCGACCATTTAACGGAGAGTTAACTAAGAAATAAATCAATCACTCAAATAAATGTGCTTTTAGGTCTCCTGTAAGTAGTTCAGTTCGGCTTGACCTTTCATCTGCGGAAGATTCTGCATGTCAGATAGTATCTTCGGAGAGGTCGCGATACTATCTGACTCGTGATTTGAAATCACGACTCTCCTTTCTGCAGACGTCGTAAAGGCAGAAAGCAAACATTGTCTCCTATTTCAGAATTTTCGTGTTTCACATAAGCTTCTGAAAAGTGTCGAAGTTTGAAAAATATTGCCTTTGTCATCGTCAAAATATGGTTAATCTGTAGTCGACGGTGCCAACTCACTTCGTTCTTCTTAGGAGCGCCAACTCTTTGCCGCCAAGAACGGAGATGAGCGAACATTTGTTTTAGTTGAGCAATGATGTTTTTAAGGAGTGACATGCGCGCATGCGCGGAAATTAATCTTTTCATCGGTGTTTTTCACATCACGCTGTATTGCGCCTCGTTTACGATTGGACTATTTTGTCCATCTCTTCGATGTGATTGGTCGATTCATTCGAATTTGAATAAAACTTCGTTTAGAATTCCTCGGTTTGAATATCGGTTCAGTACCGTGTATGTTATTCTGTGTATTTCGTTCTTCAATGAATAAGAGAAGCTACGAGTTTCCGCTATGATAAAAGCGAAGCCGCTGATGTTTTTCTAAGTTAAAAAATTTGCCCAGTACACACTTGAAATGCCGCAGGCATTTCGTACTCAATCTCTCCTTTTCAGGTGACGCATGCGCAAGAGAACAATAAAAAGCGCACTGAACATCTAGAACAGTAATTGGCGACGGCAAATGAAATTGCGCCAAGAAAAATTGGCGAGAAACAGGTACGCACCGTAAACTGCAGGTTTACCAATAATATTTTTGAAGAAAGTTTATGTGCTATCTATAAACAGGCTGTAACTAAAGCAAACATATTTTCTGAAATGCAACCAGGTAATATTTAAAGTCCGAGTGCAGTACTCGAGACTAGTGAAATGTGTGGAGGAAGCCAAAACTCAACAAATAAATAAATAAAATTCAGAAACAATTAAGCGGTTGATTATTAAATAAAAGCATATAGAACCTAAAGAAATATAAATAATACAGTTTGTTATTGTTTTTACTATTTTCCTTTCCAGCTGATTCAACATAGGTCATATTAAAGTGATCATATTTCGAATATATAGGAGGGCAAAAAATTGCATCAACTTCATTTTCTATAGAAAAACTCGCAAAAATGTTTTAGATGCACATTACGAGTCCAATGTGCAAATGCTGGCAATGTGCCCTTAAGCAAACGTTTAAAAGAACATTTCAATGAATGCATCAGCCGTGTAGTGCTATAAAAGTGACTCCAAAAGAATTTGAATAAAAAAATAATTTGCTTGTAGTTCCAATTGTGCAGACATTTTCTCTTAGTATTATTTGCAGCAGTCCATGACGGTGGTATGCAGTTACTTTTTTCAATGCCAAACACTGATTGCAGCGTGTGATGCACTTTTTTCTTTTTTTGCACATCTCTGTAAATTAATTTAATTTTGGATAGAAAATTATTTAGAAATTAACTCTTTAAAAATTTAAATCTAGTTCATTTTATAATAAGAACTATTTATTTCAAAGTAAATACCGGGGCAAAACCGGGTTATCTAACGCAAGTTCAAGACAAACCTGGACACTTTTTCAACCTGGGACGAAATTCGGACCTCTTCCATTTAATCCGAAACGTCTGGTAGCTTTAACTATTAGGCTTTGGTTCAAATACCAAATCACAGATTGGTATATTTCTTAATAATTAGACTATGATTTGCAAGAATAATTTTATATCATATGAAACCTTTTATTAAAGGCATATATGTAAAAACTGAGAGATATGCAATTTTTTGTGTGCACAAACATGCATACAAATGAATCTTTACAAACTCTTTTCTTAGGAATTGTATGCTTAAAATTCCGAAATTAATTTTTCATGAAACAAAAGCTCTGTTAACTCTATCTTTACGGGGCCGTCCCATACGCCCCTTCAAGCAAAAGACGATAGCCGTCCGAAATGTCCGAATGTCACTCTGAAATTTCCACCACCCTTTCGTTAAGTGTGATTGTTTTCACACCCGCGGCGCGTGGTTTCTTCGTTAGAGTGACTCGCCCAGATGTGTTTGGGGAAGAGGGGAGTTTTCTTACAATTCGGACAATGCCAGCTGTCATTGTGGTTTCTGAGGGGAAAAGTGAATTTCCCTTATTTTTGATAGAGGTGCTCGGACGTTCCCGTAATTTGAGGTCCCTTCATTTCAATGGCCTTGGGAATCAGAGGGTTAAAAGAGAAGAACCTTATGGCATATATGGCATATACCTTATGGCATATGGCAACTCATATGGCACGATTCTGAAATTACCTAGAGTATTGATATATTTTGTGAATGAAAGTAGAGAAAAGTGTTATAAAAATCGTCCTGCTGTGTGTACGGTTGGACTGTCTGTACTGTACAGACAGTCCAACAAGCAGGATAACGGAGAATGACACTTCATTTTCGAATATTCCGGTGGGCAGGTAACAGGAAAAACAGCACTTCCACAGATTAGTAACACAAACAGACAGGAAATCACAAATAATTACAGTAACATTACTTCCAGTACCGCTAGGCGTCTAACAGCTTACCAGTTCTCAATGCGGATAAAACTCCAGAGATTCCAAAGACGTTTGCACTCCAAATGTGATCCCAATCGATAAAACATATTCAAAGTCTAAAGACGATTAAATATGTTCGTGATCCGAGCACGGCGCTATTTATTGCCTCCCCGACTGGTCGTGACGTCACATGGAATCATCTGGAGAAATCCGGATCTCGGCTCTTATTAGAGATATCGAGAAAATTCTAGCATTTTCGAGATCCTACATTTTGTCGCCAAAATGGTCGCCAATTTGTCGTTAAGGTCGACGGTCAATGGCTCCATTCCCCGGGCATTTTCATACATACCCCTGTAGAACTCTCTTCCCAAACATAAGACTAACATTGCTGGAAAACGACTTTCCGTGTTCGTAACAATAAAAAATAGTTCATTGAAGAAATCTTCATAGCTAATATTTGTTGTATCGACAGCTATTTTTGGTAAGTATATGCTAAATGAAATTTAGCATTATTAGTGAATAATGCTAAATCTAATTGCTTTGAAATGAAATTTAAGTACAGCGTATAAAGAAGCTCTTTCATACTTTTTGGTGTTAAAACGAAATCGTGGGATTCGAATCCCAAGTTATTAGAAAATCAGTTGTGCTCTCAAATCAACATAAAAATTTGGAAAAACTTAGCTGCAAAATATCAGCATGTGTCGATCTTAGAGAATGAGAGAGATTGCCGTATGTTTAATAAGAGAGCATATAGCAAAATCATTTCGATTCTTGGATACCCACCGAGTTTTTCTTTGTAATTTTGTCTGAAAGTGCAGTTGAATCAACAGGTGTTTTAGACAATTCGGATGAGATTAGGTAGAGATGGCTTTCACCTTGTCCACCAATAACTAACCGGCGCATTGTAATAAACGTGCATTTCTCAGTGGACTGTTAGAAAGCAAAGGAGCATATCAATACACATACATCTTGTTTAGCTTGGATGACATCATCAACTTATTTGTGCGATATTGGTCAGAATAAATATAGTGCAGGTGAGATAGAGAAGTGAATTTTGGAACGATGATTTTAATCATTTCCTATCTTTTATTTATTTTACAATTTTTATATGTATTGGTCAGAATAAATATAGTGCAGATGAAATAGAGAAGTGAATTTTGGAACGATGATTTTAATCATTTCCTATCTTTTATTTATTTTACAATTTTTATATGT
>BGPR01011970.1:32870-46620 GCA_013235015.1 Araneus ventricosus
ATTAAAATTATTTACTGTTTATTTATTGGTTATGCATTATTCATTGAAAATGTTGAATATAAAAAAAAATCTTTACCGAAATTTTTAGCTTAAAAATTGCCTTTTGCCACATTGACTCTAGCACCCACAATGCGAATAATTGGATAAGTATTTTTATTATGGTCCCGTAAGCATCGAATTAGCCAAGTTTAGCTTTATTTCGAAATTGTTTGTGTTTACCGGAGAACGAAGTCACAGTTGTATAAATGAAGTTTCCATTTTGCAATTATTTTCTCATTTAGTTTTATTTGGTACTTATTATCAATTTATTTACTGCATGGAAATTCTATGGTTTATGTGGAGTTTACGGTACACACTTGCTTCGTTCCTCTTGGGAGCGCCAACTCTTTGCCGCCAAGAATGGCGATGAGAGAACATTTCTTTTGGATGCGTCTTGATGTTTTTATCGAGTGACAAGAGTTCAAATTGATTTCAATCGGTGTATTGCTTATCAGGCTATATTGCGCTACGTTTCGATTGGACTGTTTTGTTCAACTCTTCGATGTGATTGGTCGATAAATTCGAAGGTTAACTTTCAGTCTACGGTGCCCACTTACTTCGTTCCTCTTAGGATCGCCAATTCTCTGCCGCCAAGAATGGAAAGGAGAGGATATTTGTTTTGGTTGCGAAATGATGATTTTAAAGAGCGAGATGTGCGCATGCGCGGAAATTGATCTGTTCATCGGTGTTTTGCGCATAGCGCGATATTTCGATTTGTTTTGATTGGTTTGTTCCGTTGATCTGTTTCATATTATTGATTGATTCAATCGAATTTGTTTTGTCGGTTTGATTGTCGTCTGATTTTATCATTTCTTTACGTGCGCTTCGTACAGCTGTTGTTGATTATGGCATTGGTTCCCTTTCGAAGTGTGTGGATCAGGGATTGATAGCAAGCGGATATCAGTGTCCTAAGTGTAAACAGCAATTCGGCATTTAAAATAGGTATGTGAAGTTTTAACTACACTTTTCTCGTTTTCGAACATTTTCAGTCACTTTTAGGTTCAGAATTGTGTATGTTATTCTGTGTTTCCGCTTCTCAATGAATAAGCGAAGCTACTAGTGTCCCGCTTTACAAAAAGCGAAGCCGCTGATGTTTTTTTTAAAGTTAAAAACAATTGCCCGGTACGCGTTTGAAATGCCGAAGGCATTGCGTGCTCAATCGCTCCTTTTCAAATGAAGCATGCGCAGTACAGCAATGAAAAGCGCACTGCGCATCCCAAACAGTGTTTGGCGCCAGCAAATTAAATTGCGCCAAGAAAAATTGGCGAGAAGCAAGTGGGCACCGTAGACTGAAAGTTTACCAATTCGAATTTGAATGAAATTTCTTTTGGAATTCTTCGGATTGAATATCGGTTCAATACTATGTTATTCTGTGTTTCGTTTCTCAAGGAATAAACTATGATGAAAGCGAAGCCGCTGGTATTTAAGCTATAAAATTGGCCCGGTACACGCTTGAAATGCCACAGGCATTGCGTGCGGAAATTCTAGTTTCCGAAATTTTTTTAAAAACCTAGATTCCTAACATTCAATGAAAAAGCGAGGCTACTAGTTTCCTGCTATGCTGAAAGCGAAGCCGCTGATGTTTCAACCTCTCGTTTTCAGGTGACGCATGCGCAAGACAGCAATAAAAATCGTACTGTACATCCGAAACGGTATTTGGCGACGGCACATGAAATTGCGCCAGGAAAAATTGGCGAGAAACGGGCGTGTACCGTAAACTCCACATTTAACAATTCTGTTTGTTCAAGAGAATGTGACATAGTATTGATAAATATTTACAGAGAAATTTTATGTAATATTGATTTCGAAGGTTTGGTGAAATTATTTCGAAAGCAAAGCTAGATTGAAATAAATTTTGACCCGTCTTAAGATGTGTAATAAGGGAATTATAACGAATAACCTAAAATCCGAGTTGTAGAACCACATTTTATTGGCATTTTTGCAAAGAAAAGGAAGTTGCGAAGGGTTCGGAAGCCAATCAGTATAACTCTGAAATTTTGTCTGAAAATGCCTCTTCATTGCTGAAATTTTCAGTTGCTAAAGCATTCAAGTCGCGCTCTTTATATTGAAATAGCATATGGTGCTACAAAAATTGGTATGTTTTAATATTAACTTTTAAAATATCCTCATCTCCTTTTCCATGTTGAATGACTTTCACTGAATGCCTTTTGAGCTCCATATATATCTCTTATAATATACTCCGATAATATAAGTTTGTAGTTTCATAACTAAAGGAAATTTAATTCTATTGTGTTCTGTACAGTTCGGCAGTGAAAGCGTATCATTTCCCAGATTACTTACAAAAAATTTTCTATTGAGAATAAATTCATTCTTTTCAATATTATTCTTGAGATAATGCTTAGTATAACATCTCGAGTAAAAAGCTGAATAATATTTTAAATTGAGGAATTTCTCAATACCTAAGTACATTATATTGGAAATTCTTCTCAAAATTAAAAATTCGACCAAACGTCCGATTTGTCTCGGCTTCAAATGTTTATTCTCCTGGGTTTAAACGAATTTCTCTGATTATATAATGCGTTGTCAGGTTTTAATAAAGAAGAAAACTGCGAATGCCTTGCGTCTTTGAAAGCAATGTAGTGACATTTGCATCCATTTACAGAATTTGATGTTGAAAGATGTATTTCATTAGTAGCAATTTAAAAGTGTACTCACTCTTAATTATATCAATGTCCTTTAGGTTCTTGCATGGAACGTTTGTTCGCAATATATGACGTCCACATGAATCTCGAGGAGATGTAGGGGTCTATTCTGGTACCCCCGGTTGGGGGGGGTTCCGCACGTTAACAGCGGAACCCCCCCCCACCGGGGGTACCAGAATAGATCGCGTAGTCTGAATCACGAGTGATTTAAGCCAGTCTCATAATACTGCTGATTATTATAGAACAATTCCCTTTTTTAGCTTGTGCCTCAGTTAATGGCATAATTTAGCCTACACTGTCAGACTATCGTGTCTAACTGCATCAAATTCGCACATCAACTTCCCATTTCACACGCGAAACAATTTCGGAGATGACGCAATTATCAGTCAAAAACCCATCGACAAAGTTCAATTCTTATACGAGAACGTATGCATCTCTCCACAAAGCCTGGCAAGATGCTCCTCATAAGAGCTAACAGTGTTTCGCAACTTGGTAAGCATGTCATCACGTCGATCGCTGTATGAATCAAATACGATTCGTATCTAAATTCTAATTAGACTTCATCTTTACTGTAGTTAACCTTCCAGAAGCCTCGCGTATGCAGGAGATGCTTATATCGTGCATCGTATTGCATTCTTATACGTTCTTTTATAAATTAAGTGCTTAATTTTTATTTACATATTCTTTCTTTAGTATAAACCTAATAAATCCAGATAGTATGAATAAAAGATGCATTTTTGTGAAAACGATACAAGTATCTTCTGCAATCGCTCCCCCCTCTGTATTAATTACAATAGAGAAGGGATCATTTAATTACGTAGATGCTGTGAATCTCAGGCATGAATCATGACAGCGAAAGTGTTAAAGATAAAGTTTATTAAAAAAATATTACAAATGATTAACCTATCTAAATCTAATACACGAATATGCAATAAAATGTTTTGTCTTGGTTGAAAAACTTACGTTTTAATCCTTTAAAGGTCCAATTTAAGATGATTTAAAAATGCTTTTTGACTTTCATTTCTTGAATAAGACATGGGAAAAGTGCTTTAAAAAATCCTACTTTGTTTTAAGTATAGTTTATGGCTGAAAACGGTTTGTCACCAACTGACAACACAGAGCTTTATTTCGGAAGAGTTTTCTTAATAAAATTTTATAATGTCCAACACGGATGAAATATAATAATACGGAAAAGGAATTTCCTTCAACATTGTACAGCGTGTACACAAATGAAGTGACTCGTTTCAAAAATTAATAAAAAAAAAAAAATAGAAATTTTGGAACTACGTTTTTTTTTTTAAATAATAACGCATATCAAAGTTTTTTTTCAGACGGGTAACGCGGCGTTATACCGTTCTAAACTTGTTACAGCGAGAAAATTCCGTACGCAATGACTACCGATAAGCAGAAGCCGATGCGTGTTTTCTAGTTTATTTTTTCTTGAATATCACGAAAATCCTTCAGTTTTCACACTACATATAAATTAACAAATTAAAGAGTAAAATTTCCTACAAATAAATACATGCATTTATTTTTCTTCCGCAATTAATATTTTCTCAGAGGATGGCTCTAAACAAATTTTTGATTTCCAGTAATTTACGACTCTCTAGACCACCGAAATGACATGTTACCTATCTGATTAAAAACTTTTGAGATGAGCTCTCATTAAAAAAAACCCCGCAGTTCCAACATTTTTAGTTTTTATTAATTTTTGAAATGAGTCGCTTCATCTGTGTACTCTGTGGAATAAAATATGGTGTTCTCAAGCGTTCAAAGCTAAAAAGACGTACTCTCAAGTGAAAAATATCAATTTATTTTTATCAGCACTAAGGCTGCCATTTATATGTTGTCAATTGCAGGGATGAGATTCTTCCGCTTTTTGGCAGATTTCAGCCTTTTTGTTATTTTGGAAAAATTCCGCATTTTTGTCTTTTCTCTCAAAATTCCGTCTCCCCCGGATTTCCGTTGTACATTGTAACTGTACAATTTCTCGACCCCTCTCACTTTATAAGGTGCAAAATCATTGTGCTGTTGCTTTTGCAAAAATGTATAGAAATGAAACAGAATTCAGTATATGATACATTATTATAATTTATAAAGAGCTAATACACTTTATACAATCGCATGAAGCAAAAGAAATTACTTGTCCTTATTTTTATTTATTTTTTGAGCTAACTTTTATCAAAAGGCTATTAAATATAATTCTTCTCTGACTTCTGTTGGGTGAATGTTGCATCTCGGTGATGTACAGGTGGTAAATGTTTTAATGTCTAATTTTTGTATTTTCTGATGCTCTGATGGTGTGTTAAACTTGTTTAACTTTTAATGTGAATGATTTAATAATTTAATATTCTTTTTCTTATTTGTACATACTGAATTATAAATATTAATTATTATAGTGTAATATTTTCATGTTGCGTGTTTTACTTCTCAAAACCTATTTCGCGTATAAATTATGGTACAAATTTTTTACTCGCTTATGATTTCAGTCTTTTTGCTTTTTTGCCAATCTCATCCCTGCAATTGATTTAATAAAAATATCAGTATGTATCCTATTGGAAACAACGGACATTAGAGCTTCAGCCTTATTCACAAGATTTTAGAAGGCAAAATTGGGTATGCTGCTTAAAGGGTTAAATTATCCATGTTTACCGCGGTTTGGAGTTTTTACAGATAATTTCGAGTCCTTCATGCCCCTAATGGCTCCAGATATTATACGATATTTCCACGATATCGTTCGATATTCTGAACGCCGCACGATATCGTGAAGACATAGTAGCAATAGTGTAGGGCCTCCTGTATCATTAGGGTCTTGTGTTGAAAATTCGTAAATTATAGAAACACTCCTAGTCCTAATATCATCGTAAGGTGTAATATATTTTTTCAGCTCCAGTGTCAGTGAAAATTTCGAGTCCCTCATGCCCCTTATGGCTCAAGATATTATACGATATTTCCACGATGTCCTTCGATATTCTGAACGCCGCACGATATCGTGAAGACATCGTAGCAATATTGTAGGGCATCTTGCATCATTAGGATCTTGAGTTGGAGTTTCTATATTTTACGAATTTTCTAGTCCCAATATCTTCGTAACGTGTAATATATTTTTTTTCAGCTCCAATGTCAGGCAGAAGAAAAGTTGAAATGCGGAGAAACATTGGGATCCACTTGTCTTTTTGTTCAATATACCTCAAGCAAAGGAATGCGTATGCCGTTTCAAGCCATTCTACTCTCCAGTTGTCAGTGCGGAATAAAGAATGGAAGCAAGTTGCTTGTGAGAAGTTTCCATGAGGACGTTCTCTGCCCGTTTATCGACGATGTAGAGAGAACTACACTGCTCTGTTCTTATTCATATTGGGCCGCAACAAGTAAGATCGTTTAATTTTGTAATATCCTCCAAACAGAACCGTTTGTATTGAATACTCGATGATTCTTCTTCCTTACTTGCACAGAATTCCGTAAGATGAGATTCTAATGTATTATAAAAACATTCGCATGGTTCAAAACAGTTTATATTGAAGATTGGCTTCGGAAATAACGAGAAAATAAGTTAGATTTAAGGCAGAAAATTTTAAAAATTTAGTCGCTGAAAAAGGAAAAAATTCCACTGCAGGTGAAAGACTAATATTTCTCGTATTTCAAATAAGCAAATATCTTTCTAATGTCTCACAAAATGAATTTTAATTTTCCTAGCAACTGCCGTTTGATTAAATTCATTTCCAGTTCTTAGTTAACTTTTCATATTGATAGTTTGCCGATGAATATTGATGTTTGATTTTATCCAAACCGTTTCAGTTTAGCTGGAAACAGGTTTATGAAAGAGGGAATCTAAGGTGTTTCGAATGTTCCATGCATTTACAGTTCCGGAGGCTTCCAACTAGCTCTGCTTTTGTTCAAATTCTTAGTTCAGCTGATACAAAAAATATTTAAAATTGATTCAGGCATTTATTGCATGCCGCCATTCAAACTTCCGCCGACAAGGGATAATGTGACGAATCTCGTGTTACACAGAAAAACTAAACACTCACGATGAACAGGAGTTGAATCTTTGAGTAGTTTTGGCTATCTAGATATCCTTTCCAATAAAGTAAATATATATTCGCTTTATAGCTGATAGTATGTATATTGTCTGATTGAATATACAAGGTGTCCAACAAAGGACTCCCTGATTTTAAAATCAAATAACTCGGAAACGGAGATAGATAGAAGAATGAAACCAATGGTATGTGCATTTTGAAAGCCATAAAAATCTAATACCGAAGTTTCAGAATTAGTTACAAATGTTACCAGCAGGTGGCGCTGTACGCTGTAGTCGTAACACGGAGTCGGGAAAAAGGCTATAAACAATTCTTTGAAAGCAATCGTTGCAATACCATCACAAGCGATTCAAAATCCGCACCTTTCGCAGCACAGATATGGCGCATACCAAGAATGAAATTTTCAGCCACCCTCTATAGTGTGTCATAGGAAATGCAGGCACGTCCACCACAGATCAACTCTTCAAGCTCATGCAGTGTTGCAGAATTGTCCGGAAAGCAGTATGTCACACTGTGCCCCACAAGAAGTAATAGCATGGAGTGAAATCGTGTGTTATGGAGGCCAATCAATGTCTGTTCCAGTAAATGTGGAAATGTTCAACTCAATTACTCTATTCTGGAAAGTTTCAAATTTAGTTACCATTCGCTGCCACCGTTTCCGTTGACACACTACAGAGGGTGGCTGAACATTTCATTCTCGGTATGCGCCATCTCTGTGCCCATTTTGAACCGATTGTGTTGTGATTACAACGATTGCTCGCAAAAGACTGTTTATAGCTTTTTTTCTGACTCCGTGCTACGACTACAGCGTACAGCGCCACCTGCTGGCAACATTTGTAACTAATTCTCAAACATCTGTATCAGATTTTTATGGCTTTCAAAATACACATACCATTGGTTTCATTCTTCTATCTATCTTCGTTTCCGAGTTATTTAATTTTAAAATCAGGGAGTCCTTTGTTGGACACCTTGTATCTCAGACATGCTAGAAGAGACGTACTATTTTCTCGTCACACACGGGGTCGTTTAATAGCAAATATTGTGATTTAATGATGTTTGATAATGTTTAATAACAAATAGAATAACCAATATGAAATATTATGTTTTATATATACAAATTTTTAAGAGCAAATAAAATAATATGAAAAATAAAATAGGACAATGAATAAAAAATAAAATTGATAAATATGTTTAATAACAATTATAAACAACTGCATATTCGCTTTATAGCTGATTCTGTATTCAACTAGACATTCTAGAGGACACGTGATGTTTTGTCGTTACTCAAGGGTCGAATACGATAATCTAAAAACTTGACATACATTTTTTCATATTAAATTTGGGGGAGGGGTTTCTAGATTATTATTAAAGAATGAGCTATGAGTAGAGTATGCTCAGGTCAATTTAAACAATAGATGGTAAAAAGAACAAGGAGAATTAGAAACAATTTGGTCAACAAGTCATTCTCTTATCATCTGTAAAAGGAATTAAGGGGTGTTTTGTTCTCCTATCGGGGTAGGTAGATGGATGTAATAAAAGTTACGGAAGAAAGTATTCTTGTGAAAATTTTATGGAATGCCAAATCTTGGCGAGTTGGCGGTTTTTATCGAACATGGTCAAAAAACATTAAAAAAAACTAAGACTTCTGCCAACTTGCTGTCGAGAGAGAGAGAACTATACCAAAATTTAATATCCTATCTCCTCTGCAAATCAGTTTTAAGTGTAACATTTTGAACATTTTAGCAATATTAAGAGAAAATGGCTAATTTGTTACAATTACTTTTGCTTTAACCCTCCGAGTACCCAATTATTTTGATACCAGGTTAGAAAAATTAGCTTTCAAAGTGAATGAACCTATCTTTTTGCACTTAATCTTATCTCTGAAATCTTGAGAACACACTTTATAATATTCTGAAGTTATGACGAGTTCTCCGAGATGGTATTCCATAAACTGAATTTTCTTAACAGTTCAGAATTTTTTTTCAACCTCGTAGTTTTGAAGTAAACTCCCTTCAATTTTCCCCCAAATTCTGCAAGGGCTTTGGCACTAATTCGAAAATATTAGATCCGGGAAGGACTGCGATTCCAAATCGTAGTCATGACGCTTATTGTGGTCAGTCCTCTTTTAAAACATGGCCTAGTGTTTAAAACTTTATGGGTTAGATAGCTTTTGAGATGTCTTTCTTTTATAAAATTGGTAATTTTTTTGAATATCGGCCAAAGTCATGAAATCTCGAAAATGAGATTTCTGAATTGGTGTCTTGTTTCGCGATTGCCACTATTTTCCGATTTAAATTTGACAGGTCATACGAAATGGTAACTTATTCTGCGTTTCATCAGAATAATGGAGATTGTTTAATATCCTCCACCTAGGAGGCTATTCATTGGTAGAGCTTGGCAAATCATTAGTAGCTGAATACCGGAATGAAAATATTCTAAAAGAATGGATTAGATAGGCAACTAATCCCTTTAAGCTATGACAAAAGGGGTGGAGCAGGTCCGCATCGAGGGTGTGGGCCGAAATTCCCCCCCCCCCCTCCGCCAAGGTACGCTCTGCATAAAGCTCTCTTCAAAAGTTTCATTTTTAAGTTTCTTTCCCCTCTTTTTGAATTGGTAATGGAGATTTTCTCATCTTTCCCCTTCCCCCCAATCGGAAATCCCACGATTTTCATTTACATCGGAAGTCTCACGACACCGCTCTGTATGGTACTGGGCTGGAGGGAGACAGAGTACTATCCTTTCGCGCTGAAAGAAATATATTACAACCCGAAATGCTCTATCTATTAAGCGAATCCAATCGTACCCAAGCCCTGAATTTTGGGTACAAAATAATATCTGGGAATCGAAATTCCAAGATGAGTTTGCATAATCCTCTAGTCTGAAGACTTTGTAATGGGTAGAAAAATGTCATTATAAATGTGTTTACATAAATGCATGAAATTCATTGTTTTCTCTCTGTACTCGGTTTTCGGTCGGCAGGAAAGAAATTTTAAGTAAAATTTCTTCAGAATCGATATGAATATGCACCAACGAAAGGTATTTCCCAATATATATTGATAGTTTAGAATGCATCGTTGCATTTCCCACGATCCAAAAGCTGAAACTGAATGCAATTCTTTCTTGAAGAAAGACTACAAATCTTGTTATATTTCATGAAGTTATTTTGGGGTTTCTAAGGAAGTGAGGCGAAGTTGAAAATGTGCATTTTGCATAAATCTGTATTTCCTACAGGAGGTACACATCAAAGGGGAGGAGGAGCTACGAGAAACCGAAGAATTCCGTAACATTAGACATAAACATACGTGTGATGGACACGCAATCAGTTTTTTTAGTCACTTTCCTTGAAAGTGTTTTTCCGGAAAGTGATTGAAGGAACCGAAATTATTACAATTGAATCAGATCATATTTCTAGAAGAGTAAACCTAATATGAATAAAAAATTCTCATTTCAAGAACAATAATGATTTAAGTTAAAATGAATAATTGTGAGTAGACGAATTTGTGAGGTAAATCTGTTTAGTATCGATGATCAAAAGAGCGTGGAAGCCTGGAATCGAGCCTGTCTATCACTTGCTATAGAACGGTACTTAAATTTATGTGATCAGTCGATCGGTGGCGAATATTTCAGTAGCACCAAGAGCCCATTCGTTTTAATTCAATACAATGATTGAGTTGCAAATACTATTGAGTTGCAAATACAGCTAAAGTCAAGATGAATTTTTTGATATGATATTCCATAAGCTGAATTCCCCTAGCAGTTGAGACGATTTTTTCATCTTTCAGTTTTGAAGTCAACCCCGCCTTTTAGGTCGAAATTCATGAAAGATCTTATTAAGCTAGTTTCCCATTTGTTTGACATTCAAAATTATTAAAACCAAGCTACTCCGATTTCAGGTGGTAAAAAATGTCTCATGTTATCGATAGTTCTTTAAAGGCATGGTCCAGTACTGTAAAATATTAATTTTAGACAGGTTAGAGTATGAATTACGAGGTTCTGGTTCTCGCAGGCCGATTTTTGTATTTTTAACAAGGTTGTGCAACTTCGAAAGCTAACAGGCATAGAAAGATAACTTAGAATAGGCATCTCGTCCTCTACACCATACATTATTTTGCATATTAATCTCAACTCGTCAGTCAGTGCGTAGAGCTTATTGTAGAATTCCGACTTTTAATACACCGTCATCTTTTGCTATTGTGTACCAGCTCCTACTTGCCCACACTGTAGCTGTACTATGTCTGTAAAACACATCCTCATTGAATGCACATATTTTCAAATCCATCGTTTGCGATTTTTTAATACGAGCTCACCTACTTTAACCACAATGATTGGTCAGCACCCTCACATTTACCTTTTCGAATTTTTAAAAATCACTGGTTTTTATCCACACATTTAAACAACTTGTTCTGACTATTTAGCGCCTTGCTCATTTTTACCTCCTGTCGCTGAATAAGCATGTGAAAGTTTAATTTTTCTGAATTTGACATTTATTGATTATTTTTATATCTGCTCATTACCTTTTTGCATATTACTACCTTGTTTGGCGCAACATGGAAAAATTCTGGCCCTTGCGCCATAAACCCCCCAAAACACCAAACCTACTTTTAATATGCCAAAATTTCTCTCGCCAATAGTAACTTTGTAAAGCGTTCTAAACGCAGTTTAGAACAAGGTTTTAAAAGTTTTACAAAGTTTTTATTTTAGTTTAAATGGACAGTTCGCTGTTCAATTAAAACTAAAATATTTCTAAAACGGTTATTTCACCGACCAAGGCATGTTCTGTTCAGTGCTAATAGTTAAAACTTGCAGATCCTCATACAGCGAACCATATCAGTGGAAAATGCTGTCGGTAAAATACATCCAAAAGAAGAGTTGATTGCTTTGCGTGAGAATGTTAAGGTTCTATTTTATAACACGAAATGCTTCCTTAGACACCTTCTTTACAAAATGATTGTTAAATGTGAAGGAATTCCAAGAAAACATATTAATTTTAGCTGAATCTCTTCAGGATCGAATGACATAAAAATGAAGTCGAGGCATCAAATGGAACTTGGCCATTAGCAGATATTAAACTATTTCAACTAAATATCTTGGGAGATACTTGGATGGCTCTATACAGGCAAAAAATTGTCACATTTTGATAAAGGGGGTAAAAGCGATGTCGCTAGTAAAGAAGTAACAATAATAACAGAAGTCAAAAGTGAAGAAAAAATTGAATTGAGCTCGATTAATTGAGAAAATTATGAGATATGTGTAGGTATTGTTTAGTTAGACATGCAGAGTGCAAAATATTTTGCTTCGCTGAGCTTGTAAGATTCTAGTATGGTAATATATGTAAAATTGTGTTGTATGCATGTCATAACTGTCCTAAAACGTGAAAACTATGCATGTCAATATAAAAATTGTATGAAATGTGTCAAAGTCGGTGGCGTATCGAGGATAAAAGCCGAACGGGACACAGCTTTTATCTTCCTCTTTGTCATTTATCGACTTAAACTAAAACATATTTAGTCTCTGCAACGACCTTTTAGACTAGAACGCTACTATACTTCACTTGAGCACTTTTCTCTACTCCCCTATGCGTTCTGTCGAGATGTGTACCGCACGGAATAAAAAAAATGCGTCGAAGTGCTCCGAGCAGAGAAGGATATGTCGTGGAATACTTGTTAATTGAGGGTTTTGCAAGAGTGTAGATCATGACAGTGGACAATGTGGGAAGAAAGATGCTGTTGGGTCGTGGGCAGCGGAAGGGGACAGCGACAACAGTAGGTCATGGGAGCGGGAAATGTGTGTGCGAGAGACAACAGTGGCTCGTGGCAGTGGGTAATGTGTGCGGAAAGCGACAACAATGACCGTTGAGTGAGCAGTGTGTGCTGAGAGCCAAAACAGTGGTTTATGGAGTGATCAAGGTGAGCGGAGAGCGAAACAGGGAGTGCTGGGGTGAGCAAGGTGTGTAAAGAGCGAAAACAAAGGATCGTAGAGTAGTAGTGTGTAAAGGGAACGAAAACAGTGGACAAATGTGCGTGGAGAGCGAGAATTCAGTTGTGGCAGCGTGCAGTGTATGAGAAATGAGTTGTGGGAATGGGTAATATGTGGAACTCTGAAAAATTGTCTTGGGCAGTGTGTGAGATTGTAGGAGTGTAAATCAAGGCAGTGGGAAGTATGGGAGCAGAGGATATGGCATTGAACCATGTGTGGAATGAGTTGCTGCAGTGAGAATGCATGAAGCGAAAATATTGTAGGTCATGGCTGAGTACTGAAAGGAAACTTGACATGAGATGTGTTGGTGAGTAATGTGTGAGGCTATGGCTAATGTGTGGAAGTGGGAAAATTGTGGGTCGTTGGATTGAACAATGTAAGGAACAGTGGAAAACTGTGGCTCGTTGGAATGGGCAATGTATGGAACAGTAGGTGCTTCGTTCCGGTTGCGTTGCTTATTTCCGGCGACCACCGGTTCCCACTGTTCCGTACATTTGCCATTCAACATTCCACAGTTTTCCGCTGTTCCATACGTTAGCCATTTCGGCGACCCACAGTTTTCCATGTTTCCGTGCCCATTCAACGTTACATTTTGCCTTCACGTTGCCTCCAACGTCCCTGGTTCCACTGTTCCATACATTGCCATTCAAGCGACCCACCGGTTCCGCTGTTTCCATACATTTGCCCGTTCAATGAACCCACGGTTTCCACTGTTCAGCCATTTGCTTGTTCAACGACCCACGGTTTTCCTGTTCCATACGTTGCCCGTTCAAGCATTACGGTTTTTTCCACTGTTCCATGCATTGCCGTTTCAAGCGACCCACGGTTTTCCGCTGTTCCGTACGTTGCCCGTTTCCGGCGACCACGTTTTGCAGCTTCCACGCATTGCCCATCGGCGTTACGGTTTCCCGCGTTTCCGTACGTTGCCCGTTCAACGATACTGGTTCCATGTTCCATACACATTTAGCCATTCAACGACCGGTTTTCACTGTTCCGCGTTGCTTGTTCAACGCGACCCACAGGTTTCCACTGTTA
>BGPR01011971.1:17185-46617 GCA_013235015.1 Araneus ventricosus
AAATTGTAATTGGAATCACATTCATAATATATTTTAATTTTTAAGGAATATTTAGGAATTTTCTTTCTTATGATATCCATTGTGGCTTAGCTTCTTTATCGCAGTTTTCAGGGCCTCATACTTTTACGATTTTGCTTTTGCTCTCCAGATTTTCTTATGAAAAGATTATCTTCTAGTACATAATTACGGCGTATTTTTTTTTTTTTTTTTTTGAAAAAAAAGCTTTTTCTTTTTATTATTTTCTACTTTTTAGTCTTCAATATACTTCTTAATCCATTACAATAATTATTATGGAAACTTGTAATAAATTTTTCTCAGATCAACTACCAGGTGGCGCTTCTCATATGGAATCAAAATTAAACTAAAATTAATCGATAAGTAAGTTCTCAAAATATTAAAATATTGCAATATCATCGGGGACACACAACTGTACAGAATTTCAGAACTAGTACATCAGGAAGTGAATAAAAAAATCGACTGCAAAATAATTCCATCTTTACAAGCAAAGAAAGGAAATTTAATAAAAGCCTGTAAAATAAGAACAAGGAATTTTGTCACTCGATATAAATTTTGTTAAATATTCATGATGGGAATAATGCAAGTATGAAGTTCGAACCTGTTTATTTTTTTCTCTCACGAACTTTCCAGTTTATGATGTTATAGCCATTTTTACAGAAAAAAAAATTAACATGCAGTTCTAAATATTATCGTTTGGCTCGTAAATAAGAATCTAGTACTTTGCCTTTTCGAATCTCACTTTACTCTCGCAGTATGCTTTTCGATAGAATACACGCAGCGAGCCAATCTGGTTCTTTTTATCGCCATGGTTAGTATAGTATTTACAATGAAGTTTTATATTTTATCAATCCAAGAACACGTGCTTTTATCTTAGAACGGCAAATCCATTAGATACATGCATCTCAGCCAATATAACAGTATTTTGATAAAACTGCATGATGCCAGTAATTTAAATAGGGGGAAAAAATGTTAATCCCTAGAACAGAATTTCTTTGAAAATTTTAAGTTGTCTGGAAGACAAGTTTTCTGCGATAACGATCCGATAGATATATGTATATATGATTCAATATCGATTCATCAATATTCAGTCGATACATAATAATACACAGACGGAGGTAAGAGATAACTAGCAAACTCCTATGCGAAGGGAAAATTTAATGAAGTCTTTTCTTAATGAAATGGGTAATCAGTTAATGAACAGTTCGCACTGCGAACAAAGCAAACAGTTGGGATAATGATATCTTCGCAGAACAAATACAAGAAGAAGCGGCATTATGCGTAAGTATTGCGGAACAGCTCCTTACTGGCATCAGTTGGCACTGTCGCAGGAAAGGTGAACGAGTAGCCAAAGAACAGCCACAAACTCTCCAGACTAGAGCCGTCTAATCCAATGAGCTGATTGGAATGCAGAAACATTTGCTGTACTCATTTTAATTTTGAACCAAAAAATTTATCTAATTATAGTTTTAAATTCGTTAAAAATGAAAATAGGAATATGGCTTGTAACTAGTCGGCCATCGATTTTGGGATGCTACTCGAACATGTGTATTGGTTCAAAAAGCATTCATACAGAACCAATGTATGAGTATTTGAATACAGTGTTTGAAAAGGCGCCAATTTGTAAAATTGTAGGGCGTTAATCAGAGAACAGGTGACTCTTCCTTCCTCCTCAATTATTTTATTAGGTAGGTGTTTTCGTTGGATCATGGGCGCCCAAATTCCCAGTCGCCGTTCTGACGGAACTCCAAATTACTTTACCCCAAGACGTTCAAAGTTAACAAGACGGCCCTGCTCCAGCAAACACATGATAATGAGAATCGAGAGCGAAAATTGTGAACCTTTGTACATCTATGGGCGGTTCTGGAACAATGGGGAAGTAGCACTGGAGGCGACATAAAAGAAGATATATTTGACAGGCCAGATGAGGTCAGTCCTTTGAAGTTGACCACCCAGCGTGTAGGAGCGAAAAGTGTCATCGGCCAGTATAAGGCGGACGATAACTTGTAATTGGAACTTGGGTATATAGATATCATAATTAACATCCAACCTGAAAATATTATTATTATCATCATTAAAGAATGGTTGGAGATCCTTCATTTCATTCTTCTCTGTGAAAAACAAAAACGCGCGCTGTTGAAACATCGACTACATCTCAATAGTACCACGAAAGTGCAATGTGAGACTTACCAAAGTTCTTCCAGACGATTTAAAATCTTTGGTGTGCATGCAAATCGTGTGCTCTCCTGGCTCGTGCGAGGTGATGCTGAAACTCCCCTCTGAACGGTACTCTCGTGAAAGGACGATCTTATTGCGAGGGTTCAGCACCTCCACCATCATCCGATTCTCTTGGCTAGAAACCTGCACGGAATTCTTTTCTTTCTCCGATTCCTTAGAAAACGTCCGGCATCTGTAATGGGCTGGAGATAATTGACGGCTAAGACATTTTTTTTATCGAAGAGGAATGTTTATAAGAACAAGGAAATTTCATCAGGAACATGAAGTGAAAAGTTTAATGCAACATTTTATCAAGGTTTTGACTTTTCTCAAAAAATTTTACCGGCATTCCCGTGGACGTTTCTGATTATGTAATCAGTTCGCATTTTTTTTTTAGTTTAATAACCTACTTATTTTTTAATGTATAAGAAAGAAAACTAGTAATTAAAACTAAAATTTCTGTTATTAAGACATTTCTGTATTTTTTAAGAACAACTGCACCTTGTTTATTTTTTATTATAATGTGATTAAATGATGTTGAATAAAATCAAAAGTATCATGTTTGATGATTTGAAATACTTTTCTATCAACCTGAGCATTAAATGATCATGAATTTGTAAAGTCATCTTAAAAGCAGAGAGTGCCTTTAATTGCTTAAGTTCAATCAAGAAACTAGTAACAAGCTTTTATTAGTACAACGTTTAGAAAAGAGTAAGGCCATAATATTGTTCAATTTGGACGAAAGTGAATACTCAAAGCAGAATCCGCTGAAGATTCCACAGTTGAGGGCATTTGAGAAAGCTTATAGAAAAAGAATTTGGAACTATTAATGATGCACTTCTATTGGAATTTTTTGTTAGTATTAGAATACCAGAATTTTATCTTTGTTAAGCTGTAATCCTTAACTGCATACTTTCATACTAATGAAAGTTAATTAAGCATGAACAGAAAAATTAAAAAACTTTGAAGATTCCACAGTTGACGGCATGTGAGAAAGCTTATAGAAAAAGAATTTAGAACTATTAATGATGCACTTCTATTGGAATTTTTTGTTAGTATTAGAATACCAGAATTTTATCTTTGTTAAGCTGTAATCCTTAACTGCATACTTTCATACTAATGAAAGTTAATTAAACATGAACAGAAAAATTAAAAAAACTTCTCTGTTCATTAAATATTTTAAATGTTGATTGGTTTAAAAATAAAAATTTTGCTAAAAATTTCCCGTTTGTTTGTAAAGCTAGGAGAAATGGTATGACAGTACCTAGCATTGGTAAAACCTGTCGAAACTTTCTGTATTTAGCAGCACTGTATGAAGTAAGTTTCCTGATTATATGAATTGATGATACAATTATAACTCTGAATATACACTCTCAAAAAATCATAAATACTGTATAGGAGAAGTTGGGGCAGATTGATACGCGGGAACATTGGTACGGTTCTTAAATTTTGATGATTGGAATGGATCAAGATGTTCGTATCCCCTCATATATATGCCTCTGTAACCCTTAGCATACGATAAATTTTTTAGCCATATTAAGTCAAAAGTTAATTTACAAATGAATCAAACCGCTAATCTTCTAGTAGAAGTAAATTTTACTCTAAGTACGCGTTGTGTGATTTCTTCCACTATTTACGTTTTCCTGCAACGGAATCTACTCCAAAGGTAGGAAAAAAACATTTATTTTTTTGAACGATATTAAGTTCTGAGGGTTTTTAGCGTTGATTTTGCGTGACCACTTGTTTTAAGTAAAAAAGTCTCTTGGAGCAGATTGATACAGTTGACTCCGGGACACATTGATACGCGTCTTCTGTGTGTATCAATGTGCCTCAACAGCAACTACTTTGCTAAATCGTCTTCAGAAATGTAAAAAACTTAAAAATGAACTATCTAAGAGAAACACTCAATTAAGCATTTGTTTAAAATATGAAAACAGTTTGAATTTCATTGCAGAAATGAAAAGAATTGTAAATTAAGAGTTTAAAATGTTTTTTGCGAATTTATTAAAATTGGAGAGAAAAATTGTACGGAAATTTAATTAATATCGTCCAAAAGATAATTTTTTGCATTTTTAGATGGTATGAAAATTATTTATGTGCTTATTTCTTTTCGTAAGTCATCAAGGAAGAACGCGAAAATTTCCCTTAATTTTTAATTCTTTAAAATTTCAAAAAACGGCTTCGAGATACACATTCTCTCCCTCTAAAGTATATTTACACACACAGACGCACATTCTCCTATTATTTTCTGAGACATTATTGTTTCAATTTTCCAGTCTCATTAAAAATGTTGAAATCTTATTAAAATAAAAGTTTGTTTCTTTGTTCAACTTTTAAAACCTAATTTGGAATATAAAGTTGATTGATAAAACAAATTTTGTTTTGATCCCAGACCTATTAACCATCATTATTTTCGATATTTCCGTGTGTATCAATGTACCCGTTGTATGGGGCAGATTGATACAAATCCATTTTTATTGAAAAAGTGTAATAAATATTTTATTTATTTCATTTATGACCAAAACTCGACTGAAATCCTATATTAGATTAACAAATGCATAAATATAGTGTATTAGCTCTAATTATTTCCGTTGGTAAAATCATTTTTTAGCTTTCCAAAAAAAAAAAAGGTTTATCAATCACCCCGTATTCCCCCTACTATGTTTTAAAAGTCACAGTAGTTGAAATTAAGAAGTTAGTAATACTTCTTTAAATGTAATTCAGAAATTCTCTTGGATTGGAATAAAAGTTGAAAACCACACAAAAGAGTGTATATAAGATTTATAAAATTCCTTATAATTTGTGGAAATCAATTTTTTTAAAAGCATAACGGCATTTTGTGTCTTTTGTAATCTAATGTGATTAAATAATGTTGAACAAAAGAAAAGTCACCGTTTGTGATTTAAAATACTTAAATACATTAAATGACTATAATTTGTAAAGTTATCTTAAATGCAATCGATTAATAAAACCCAGTTATGAAATTAAACACTCAAATTAATTTTATAGACGGTAACGAAATTACTTCACTGTGCCGATTATTTAACAATTCGCAAATTTGCTTTTATGTTTTTAAAATTACGGTTTTCCTCATTATTTTATCATAATATTTTTCACCTCTAGTAACCCGTTCTGAAAAGCAGATAAAAATATCGCCTGCAGAAAGAAATTTTTCTCATTTCTTATCTGAAAGCTGAAATGGCTTTTGTTTATGTAATGATGATGGTAACAATCTTGGTTCTATTTAATAGAATTACATTTACACTTTTAAAAAATCCATCATTTTGCAGCCAGTCTTACCAATGAGCAAAGTTTTGTCAGGCAGTTCCCTTATGAAGCATTTCTCGTCGCCTTCTTTCAGGTAGAAATAGAACGCCTCTGTCTTGGACACCATCAGCAGGACCGTGAGGAAAAGCATGTTCTCTTCTGGCGTGTAAAAATGCTGGTGCGCCGGAAAATGGGTGAATGGAATCAATAGAGATCAATTATTGGTGACTGACCGCAACAGTCAAAAGTCAGTGTTTCCATGGTGTTTAGAAATCAAGACAAATGAGGACGTGACTTGATTTTTAACACTGCAGATATTTGGAGAGGTGATTCACATTTCACTGATGAGGAGCTCTATACGTACTCTATAATGCGTGCAGTATTTTAGCACGAATGATTAATATCTTATCTCCAAAGTAATAAATCCAAGATATTTATCTCTTTTAGGATAGAGGAAACGAGATATTTATTTCCTATATTAAAGAAATAAATATATTAGAAGAAAAAATTATTATTGCATTTGAAAAGCGATTTCTCTCATAAAAGAAAATGTTCATAATCCAGGTGTTCAGTTTCTTTGTGCTTTGATTACCATTGTGGTTGATTTTACTTCCAAAGTTTTATAATGGCACATTTTTTTTAAGTTTTGAAACGTCTTAAATATTATTTAGAGTTCTTTTCTTTTGGTATAGAATGCACTATTAGCACAAGATTCTCTACAATATTCATACGATATCTTTGCGATGTTGTGCAGCATTCAGAATATCACCGTGGAGATATCGTAAAATATCTTGTGCTGATAGGGCGCCGATTCATTTGTCTAGCTACTATACTGCTTTGGTTAATGGATTACCCAGAAGGCGTGTGATTTTCCTGGAAGAGAAAAATATAAAATTACTTGATATTTTTGATGAAAAATAGTTCCTAAGAATAAGGAGGATATCTTAACGCCCAAATTCACTTTTAAATCTATGACAAAAAAGTGCGTGCTTAAAGTTCAACGGATATTCGACTATGGTACATTAACAGCGAACTACTGTTGTTGAAAGTGCAACCTTTTTTTTTCACCAAATTCTTCGAAGGGAGTCGGTTTTGCCTCTCAAAACAGCTAAAGACAGTCTCTTTAATGCCAGTATATCCTCTGGTTGCCCCTATACATTACAGCTATATAATAATTATGAAAATGTTGCCTTCCTTTCGAAGAAAAATATGTTTTTTTCTGTATTTCTTTATTATCCTCTGGTAAATTAACTGAAGTTCATTCTTTCTTATTTTCATTATTATTATTCGAAGTAGCTTCAACTTCCGTAATTTTGGCATATTCCGAGTTTTCTTTTGTACCATCCTGTTTCATTTCTTCACGAATTTTCTCAATTATCCACTCAAAATCAATTAATTTTAATTTGAGTGAAACTAATTTCATTTCATTTTCAATACCCTTAACAAGAAAATGGTTTGGTCCAAATTTTGCGATTTTCGGTTCAAGTGCCAGAAAAATTTTCAGTGCTGCAATGGTCATTCCTTGATGGAGGAGTATTTTTCCAATGTAGAATTTGTTTGATAAAATTTGAATGCGATTTTCGAGGAAGTTATATTTTTGAATTTTCAAAATTTTCTGAAACATTTTAGTAGATTCATCGTACTTTTTTAGTTCGTACAACATTTCTGCTATATTTGATCGAGTTCGTAAGGTATTAACATGGTAAGATGTCAACAGATTTTTTTGGATTTTATAAACTCTTTCAAATATTTTTATCGCGTCTGAGTAATTTCCCATCATGCTTAGTATTTTAGCTCTGCTATAATCAGAATATAGTGTTGCCTCATGCCTTAGCCCATTTTTCTTATAACTTTTTTCGAAGACATCATTGCTTGTTTCTAACGCTTCAGCGAAATTTCCCATTTCAGCAAAAATCAAAGCCATCTCAATTTTTGAAAATAAAATATCCGAATGATTCTTTTCAAGAAGCTCTTCGTGTTTTAAAACTGATTTGAAAATTTCGCATGCTTCTAGACTTTTTCCTTGCCTGCGTAAAGTCAAAGCTATCAGATATTCTATAGCCAAACTTTCTCTGCGATATTCATGAAAGATGTTTTTCATGTGTAGATAAATTTCCTGAAGCAAGTTTAAGGCTTCATCGTATTCATGTAGTTTAAGATGGATTTCAGCTAATATCTTCATAATATCTAAAGTAGCTGGATTTTCTAATCCAAATATTTCAATTCTTCTGTCAAGGACATTTTTTAATTCACGAACGGCCTCCGCATATTTCATCTGGCGAATAAAATCAGTGACAGATTCCCATGAATGCATCACATCCTCTTGGAACAGTTCTTTCAATTGTTCGGTCTTTGGAAAGCCACTCAAAACTGCAGCCACTACTAAAGTGTTACCTTTTCGATCTTTGGCTCTCAGAATTAGTTTGGAGAACTGTTCGTTCTTTGTGTTCTTCAAATCTTTCAGAACGGAATTATCTTTGATCTTAATTTTTGTAAATACCTTGTGAGCAAAACGCAGCAAACGAATAATAGTTTGATCAGTAGCGTATTCTAAGGGAGATCTTCGAAATAAACACAATGCATAGTAGATAGCTCCGTTCACCAGCAATGCCTTGACTATCTTCAAGTGGGAAGACTTAGCAGCGTAATGCAAAGGCATGAGTTTATGCTTGTCAAAAATGTTTGGATTTGCCTTGAATTTCAGCAAAATGTCGACCACTTCTTCATAACCTTCCCTTGCAGCGTAGAGAAGGGGAGTCTCATTTCTCACACACCTTGCGTTTACAATACTAAATTTTGGATGATGATCAGCTTTTTTAAGCTGAAATTCAACTTCCGAAGAATCGTTGTTTTGCACAGCGATGAACAATTCGTCAATTATTTTTATAAGAAAATCAACCGATTTACTTTCAGTCTCTGCCAACTGTGAACGGCTGGAGGTGTCGCAAGTATTATAATACGCACCATTATGTAACAAAATACGAAAGACATCTTCGTTACCATTGTAAGCTGCTAAATGAACAGGAGTCACACCGTTTTCTGCGAGAGCGTTAATGTCAGCGCCCCTTTCAATTAAAAGTTCACATACATTTATATTACCTCCCAAAGCAGCGAAATGCAGTGGAGTAAAATCCTGATGTCCCGCATCATTGACATTTACTTTTTTATCCAAGTAAAATTCTACAATGTCCTTATGACCTTTTACAGCTGCTGTATGAATAGGTTTACAACTATTCATGTTTTTCGCGTTAATATTCGCTCCTTTGAGAGCGAGGTATTCAGTTATTTCTAGTGATCCGATTTCTGCAGAATTATGCAACAAAGTAAAGCCTTTATTACTTTCCAAATTGATATCGATACCTTTTCTTTGTAATAAAATTTTGGTCATTTCTAATCGATTGTTTCTGACTGCTACTTCTATTACTGATCGGTTTTTCATATCTCTAAAGGAAACATCAGCTCCTCCATTGAGCAAAATATGAAGCATTTCCACACTACCTGTTTCAGCGATCCTGTGAAGAGCAGTCTGGCCTTCTCCATCCTGAGCATTCACATCGGCTCCTTTTGAAATTAAAAGGCGGGTTATTTCGCAGTGATTGTTGATTACTGCATAATGAAGAGGAGTGAGATTATCCCAACGAGCGTCGATTTCGAATCCTTTTTCCAACAAAAGTTCAACCATCTTTCTGTGACCATATTGCGATGCTCTGTGAAGGAAATCATAGTTTTGCTGAAGTGAAACAACATCAAATTCGCAGTTTTGAAATAACATATCTACAATAGAATCGTGATTGGCCGAAACTGCTAAATATAAAGATTTATTTCTGTCGCTAGTGGAAGATTGTCTGTCTTCTGCTTGTTTATTAATTAAAATGCGAACAGTTTTTATGCCATTGCCCTTAGCAGCGAAACATAACGCTGAATTGCCGCCATCATCCTTAGCATCAATATTTGCTCCACTGTCAAGTAGAAAGGTAACTATCTCTTGGTGATTGTTTAAGGCCGCTAAATGCAGCGCCGTTAACCCAGATTCATGGCTAGCATTAATATTACAACCCTTTTTAAGACAAACTTTTATCATAGATTTACATCCAAATGAGGCTGCTAGTAACAACCACGGTTCAAAATCATCAATAATTGATAAATTCATATTTATATTTTGATCTAAAAGCAGCTCCTTTAGAGCATTAAAAATTGTTAAATTCGTTGGAGTGGGGCCGAATTCGTAGATTGCTCTGACCTTTGCACCTCTTGTGAGCAATAATTTGACGATGTGTTCATGACGTCGCAAAGCAGCAACGTCAAAAGATGTAAATCCAAACGCATCTCTGGAATGGATGTCAGCACCTTTAGAAATTAAAAATTCCACAACCTGAAGATGACCTTGCTGTGCAGCCATATGTAATGGAGTGCAGTGTTTTGTATTTTCTTCGGCTTCGATGTTAGCACCGCTTTCTGTCAAAGTCTGGACGACATCTAGATGACCATGATACGCACTCAAGTGAAGTGCGGTCCTATTATCACTACTTTTACTGTCTATTTTAGCATTTTTCTCTATTAGAAGCTTGACTAGAGTCTTGTGCCCATTTTCAGCTGCGAGATGCAATGGAGTTAGTCCCAAATGATTTTTGGCATCCACAAGACTACTGTCCGCTCTGATGAAAAGTTCTCCAATGGCCAAATGCCCATTTTCAATAGCATGATGCACAGGAAAACAAAGATACCTGTTTGCCGATTTTATATTAGCTTTGTTGTCTAGCAAAAAACGGACAATAGTTTCATTTCCATTCTTTGCGGCACAAAGTAAAGGTGTTTCTCCTTTTATATTTCTAGAATTAATATCAGCACCTTCTGAAATGAGAATTTTCACAACATCCAGACGGCCTAGGTAGGTTGCTATGTGTAAGGGAGTATTTTCGAAATCATTTCTACTGTGAACATTAGCTTTCTTTTCTATTAATAAATTTACTAGATATGGTTCTCCCCTTTCTGCTGCTGTAAATAGGGCTGTGAAACCGCAATCAGCTTTAATTTTGTCAACGTTAGTCTCCTTCTCTAAGAGGATTTTTGCTGCTTCAGTTTTTCTCTTGAAAATTGCACAATGTAGAGGAGTAAAACCAAACACATTTTTTGATGTATGTGATTTATGTTCTAATAAACTTTTAACGACTTCCTGACTATCGTTTTCTGCTGCAATGTGCAATGGAGTTTTGCCTTGAACGTCACTGCTATTTATAGGTGCACCTTTTATCAATAAATATTCGACGATTTCTAATTTATTAAATTTAGCAGCAGCATGTAAAGCAGTTTGATCATTAAAATCTTTAGAATTTATGTCCAATCCTTGCATGAGACTATATTTCATAGCTTCAATATTTGGTGCTTTCGCAGAAAAATGTAAACAAGACGTGGATTTCAGATCTTTTCCAAAAATATCTGCTCCTTGTCCTACACACTCTCGAACTTTTTCTATGTTACCTTCCGAGAGAGCATCGAATAAGGATCTCTGATTTTGGATAATACTTAAATTTTTTATGTGAGTAATTTCTAATGCACGGGAATCGCATTTTGCTACTTGATCAATACACTTGCTACCGTTTGTTAAATCTACAGCAGCAAGTTTTCGTGCATTTAGTAGGAGTTGTAGAGAAGCCATCGGCGAGAGATTAAGTATTAAATGATTAATATGAGCCAAACTATTTCGTAAATTACTTCCTGTCTGGAAAATATAATCGTTATCTAAAAAGTAATTATTGTAAGTGCATGAACCCTCTAAAATATCCCAAATGTCTAATACTAGCATTTCTATTACTGCCTGCAATTTCCTGTTATTTTCAAAGGCAGATAAATTTGAAATAAGCAAATTATGCATTAATTTATTATCTTCTAATATCTTTTTCAGGTGAAAAACTTTTGATGTTAGGACTGTCCTTTGAATTTCCATCTTCTTTTTATCTCTTTCTTTCTTTTTTTCATTCTGTTTCTGCGGGCGTATAACATCAGCAAACTCTTTTATCCATTTGACGTTACCCATTTTAAACCTTATTAAAAACAATATCTTCCGAATTATGTTCGACATTTCAACATTGTTTGACTCCGTTCTTGGCAAAATTCTACTTAAAAGTCTATTCACTGCTAATAACAGTGCAAAATTCATTAAAGGTGTTTTTGGAATATCAGGTATTTCAAAGCTAAAGGGCAACAAAGCATAATGAAATACATCATCTGCATCCACATTCAGGCTAAAATTAGAGATCCGATATAGTTTATTAATAATCAGTGAGATCTCTTCTTTCACAGACATAGATATTTCTTTTTCATTTTGAATCATGACATCAATTTGCTGAAATAAGCTGTTTTCGAATGGTGTTTTATCCTTAATAAGTTGAAACAAACGCGACAGTAGTTCCTGTAAGTTCTCGGCGTCACTTTTAATGAAACCATCAGGGTCAAATTTCCTTATTTCTGAAGTAATTGAATCAATTGAAAACGAGTATGTTTCTAAAATATCTTTGACGTCTTTCCAACATTTACAAATTTTTAATTTCAACAACAACGTTTTCATCTGTTCTATTTTGATTTCAGAAAGAACTTCAGTGGTCATATTATTCATCTTTGAGATATCAGTTTGTATATCTTTAAAGAAACTGTAAGCTTGTTTTTCAATTTCTGATCGAATTATAAGGTGATCATAATGCGACAAGGAGTCTCGTAATTTTGTAATTACGTCTCTTGTGCCCAATGGTAAGGAATAAAATAGAAGCTGTACAGTCGTACAAGATAATTTTGGACTATACAGTTTATTTTTCATATGCTCTCCAGTAACTTGGAGAGCTCTAATAATGAGTTGTTTTCCTTCCACTGTAGACACATCAGCTGACACAGCTAAACCTGTGTAATGCTTTATAGTTTCTAAACTGCAAAAATCTCTAACTTTTTCATAGTCTGCATATAAATCCTGTAATGAAGAATTGTTTTGAATTATATTTTCAACTACCGTTTGTCTCTCTAAATCTAACCTCGGTAATAGTTCCTTGATACTCTTATTGGCAATGTTTTTCTTTTCTAATTCTAGAATGTTCGAAAACTTTTCCAAATGCAGCAACAATCTTTCCTTTATCAACACAGTGTTGTACACTAGATTTCCTTCGAAATTTTTCTTGCAACCCTCAATAAATATCGCCAAACAAAATTCAATTTCTTCCCAAGGGAGTTTATCGTAAGTGGATTTCAAATCTGATTTCAATATGTGGATATTTTTTGCTATAAACTCGGCTACAAGTATAAATTTCTCATCTGGGTCTGAATCCCAATAAGTGGATTTAATTAATTGAATGTTTCCAATGACCAACTCTATTCTTCTCTGAATGTGATCCATCGATTTTCCGCTGCTTATGTCTTTCGGATTTTTATGAAAAAAACGGATATTAAAAATTTTAGTCTGAATATATAGTTCCATTTCTTTTGTTAAAAGTACATTTCTTAACTTTAATTCTTTGTAACTTTTCGACAAGATATAATCTAATTCCTCCAATTTTTCATTAAAATACTTATTAGGCCATCTATCAATAAGGATGTCCAGTAAATCAGTCATATTAGAGCGAACGGCATAATAAAAAGCATCGTGATGGAATTCATCGAGATCGTTAGGCGAAATGACCTTATTATGAATTTTGCATGATAAATTGTACAAAGTTTTATTTTTGTCCAAAAAGATGTGATGCAGAGCATCCGTTGCTTTACTTCTGCTAGCTATGATAACTATATTAAAATGCTCTATGCGACTTTTTGCAGTCTCTAAATAATTCTGTAAATTTTCTTTGCTTTTATATCCACTAATTTCATTTAGTAACCAACTTAAGTGTTTCAAAAGTTGAATTTTATCTAAACTGACTTTAACTGTCTTTAAAATATCGATGTAAAATTCTTTTGCACTTACTTCATCAAGAGTCTTAAATTTCATCCAAAGAGTTTGCTTGGACCTTTCAGTAAGTGACGAAAAATCATAATCCTTTAGAATTTCATTTGTTTCCATGATGTATAAAAATGTTCGCTTGGATCGATGTAGAGTTCCTTTAGGTTATGGAAAACGTTTTAGAGTGGTATCTTGATAATTCAAATTTTGTGCAAAGGTATTCAGATAAAGCTCAATGATAAACTGATAATAACCTTGCTTTGGCTGAACATCTGTCAACAGAAAGATACTAAACATCCTAAGCAAATATAATTATCGTATTTCTAACGCTATTTCTTTTAAAAGTACAGACGCAACCGAAAAGCCTCTCATAATGTTATCATTATCTATTTCTTTTTTGCTCAGGAAGAGTGCTACGTTTACGGTTAATTTGCTTCTGTTCAACTAATTTCAAATAAGTTTTCAAGAAATAAAATTTAAGATAAAATAATATAAAAACAAAATTTCATAAATTTAAGTTTTAAAATTTACTTTCAGAAGTCACCTTTAAACTCACATAATCCATGCTAGTCAAAAGTTTTATTTCGTCTTTTTTCATTTCGTAATGAACGTGAAATTATTGATACACCATGGATGATAGTTCCTGGAGAGAGAATACAGCATTGTCTTAGTTCATATCGTAATTAAAGCGTCACAAAATTATAATTCAAGTAAAAGAACGAATAACATTTAAATCAAACTGAGAAAAGAATAGAATTTATATCAAAAGAAGAATGAATAGAACTAGAATTTAAATCAAAATGAAGAATGAATAGAATTTGAATAAAAATAAAGAATGAATAGAAATAAAATTTAAATCAAAATGAAGAATGAATAGAATATAATAAAAATGAATAGAATTTAAATACAAATAAAGAATTAATAGAATTTAAATAAAAATAAAGAATTAATAGANNNNAAATAAAAATAAAGAATTAATAGAATTTAAATAAAAATAAAGAATTAATAAAATTTAAAATAAATAAAGAATAATAAAAAATTTTAAAAAAGAATACACGAAACTTAAATTAAAATAAACTGTCTAAGAATTGAAGTCAAAATGATAACAAGACGGGATGAAATCATTTGTTTTGTTCAAAATTTTTGCTAGAATAACCAGGATTTCATTAGAAGGTGTAAATTCGACTATGGCATCACGGGAATTGACCCCATTAATTATTTGATGTAGCTTAATAAGTTAAGTCATTTGCAACATTGTAATTACCTCATGCGATATGAATGAATAAGTCAAGTGCTGGCATAATAAAAATAAATAAATAAATAGTTTCAAATAAATTCAATAAATATTCTTTCTTCTTAAATATTATTTCATAATTTGCATCCTCTTCACAAAAGTGAAATTATAACCGTAAATTAAAATAGCAAATAGAAAAATGTATTTAAATCACAGACGTAACAGTGCTTAAAATCTCACAGCCATAGAAATACTGCACAAAACACTAAAATCTGAGAAAAAAATCGTTTGATAATTAATAAGGATTTAAGAAATCCTCATTATTAAATTATCCTTATTTACTTTTAAATCGTCTACTCTACATAAAATTATATTTGATTTAGAAGCATAAATTATTATCTAAATTAGAGACATCGATTAAAAGTAAAAGTACAAACTAACTACACAAGCCAACATTTGCTGAGCAAAACATTTTGATAAGCATTTTTTCAAAGCGCAATGAAAAAAAAATAGTTCGAGCATTCGTTAGGTGGGTCGAATAAAAAACTAAATAACCTAGGTATTTTTTTGTTTTATTTTATTTTTCGCTTTGGTTTTCTCTAGAAACATTATATAAATAAATTTCGTACATCTTCATTCCACAACAGTAACATAAAAATTACCAGCTTTTGAAAAATTTGTTGTTTTTAAGCATTGATTTAAGATTTTTAAACATGGAAATATTTATTTCATTTGTTAACACTATTCACAAAGCAAGTATGATTTATTGAAATACACTTTACAAATATTTTATTATGTCTAGCCAGCGGGAGTGTTTTACTCTTGATTTTCGTGTGTACTTATTCAGTATGGCGCCTTTAGTATTTAGCTTCGCAGTAGAGTGAAGAGAATAGAATATGCGTTCTGGGTCTCATCCGTGTAACTTAATATATATCTACAAGTTATATATATGTTAGGACTATGTTAGGTCTACATACTAGGACTACTATTTATCTATGTTAGGACTACATACTAAATTTCATTTATTTTCCTTGCTGTGTTTTTGAGTTATCGTGTTTACATACACAGAGACGGTCTACCAGTTGGCAGATTTAGTCAACATATTATACAGAGATATACAATTTTTGTTTTGGTGTAAAACTCCTATACCAAAATTCCCTTTTCCAGATAATTGTGTTTCTGAGTTATTCCATTCACATCCACACAAATAGACAGATTGACAAACAGCAACCCGTTGATGGATTTGATCTTACATTTGATGCACTTCAACAATTCTAGTGATAAAATCATATTATGAATTTCATCTAACTAGCCCGTTATTCTTTTGTCGTGCCCACATGAAAACGGACAGACTGGCAGACAGATATCTCGTAGACGGATTTCGTCCATATTTTGATATAAATGTACAGTTTCAGTGTAAAAGCTGCATACCAGATTTCATTTGTCTAGCTTGCTTCGTGTTCGAGTTATCGTATATGCACATACACAGAGACATAATTCCATTTTTTTAAAAACTCATGTAAGTCTAAAACGTGGAGTTTCATCAAAATCTGGATTTTTTTTTTACGGTTGCAATATTTTGTATATGCTTTGTATGAGAAAAAATAAAAAGTGTATTTGTCTATAGCTAATCAAAATTTTGATGCACTATTTAATGGTTTTGATTCAGTGTTTGACTTAATATTATTGAATAAATTAATTTACAATGTTTCCCCTGTAGAATTTCAAAAAGGCTTCCTTTTTTATCAGCTTGAAACATCAAGATATTTGTAGTACATAAATGTGCTTCAATGTACGTTCGGCGATATCATGTCTATAATAGCTGAAAATGTGCAAAACTCTCAAATTTAGAAGCGCAGTAAAATATTTTAACTTCTAACATAAAAATATCGAGAAAAAAATAGTAATAGCTAGTTTGCGAGACAATTTAGAACCTAGAACATCTATTTCTCTTATGAAATAAAAATCATTAAATCAATATTATGGGGGATTGTCCAAATTTATGTGTTAATGTACTTTGCATATCAGAAATTTGTTTGGAGATGTTTTATGCCTTCAGATGTCTGCCATGTTGAAAGTAAAGTTATAGCAACTTTCTATTTTTTAAAGCCTAAATTGACATTCATTAAAAATTGTTGCTATTATGATCACATCTTCTCATCAATGACACATCCAAATGCTTTTGGTGGGTGGGTTCGGCTTCGATTAAACTAGTTTTGTCCACAATTAAAAATGAATAAAGAATGCGGTTGATCCGAGAGTAACACCTCATTAATGAACATAATTATTCGAGGAGAGTTGATTTGCATGCACAGTCCAATCGACCTTGCTCGGTATTTCGCTTCTTGCTCGGCCAGAGTCCGCTTTTATTTTTTTATCCCATTCGCTTGACCATGAAACGCACCCGATCTTCACGTGAGATCGAACTTCTTCATAGGTGAATGAGCTGGGGACACTTGTATAAATAGTGGACATCCCGTCATCTTTGTCATTCGTGGTCATCTGATCCCAGTCTCTCCAGGTCCCTTCCTGTCCACTTCTCAAGCATCATGAAATTCGTGAGTAGTTTTTTTTCTTTTGGATCATAATCTTCTATCTCTATTTTTTCGTATACGACGTTCACAGATAGAAAGAATTGTAAGTGTCAAAAAAATTCATCTTCAGGATTTTGATGAATCTCTACGTTTTAGACCAGCCTGATCCGAAAAAAACCCCAACAATTTTGGAGCTACGTCTGTGTCTGTGAGCAGGATAACTGAAGGACATAGAAGAGTGCTATTTGGTATAAGGTCTTCACTCAAACATTTTAGACGTGCATCAAAATTCGGAGCAAATCTGTCACCGGGTACGGCTGTCAATCGATCTGTCTATCCGTATGCACGAGAATAAGATAACTCTAAAACGGAACGAGAGAGAGAAATTAAATTTAATATGCTGCCTTTACACAATAATTCTAGATCTGTATCAAATGTTGGATTCAATTGCTCAATGGTCCAACATGCTTGCTCTATTTTCTCCACTGTACAAAACTATGCACCAAATGAGCCGTATTGCGTAATACGCAAGTCTAGAAAAGAACGCTTGCTCTGCTTTTTTTTCTTTCGAAACTGTTAGGAAGTGTAATACGAAATGAGTTCGTTCTACAGAATTTCAGCTGGTATGGCGAGGTTCTTAGCACTTGTTTCTTTTCCAGCTTTATTGCCCAAATAACTGATAAAATGAAGTTTTTGGTTCCGCATTTAAGACCAGATTTGTTTAAAGTTCTGCTGGTGGCAGTGGTCGGTTTCGAGTCCCCACTACACTAAATATCCACAGCATATGCAGAGCCTGGTACATTTTAAATCCGTCTGGATCAAAAGTCCTCCAGCTGGTGTGGTGTGGATGTTTGGAGAAGGGAATGCCACCCTTGGTTTTCGTCCTCGCCATCTGACCCCCCGTTCAGAATTATGTGGCCAGTTTCAAACTAGCCCACGTGTAACTTGGAAACGGGATGTTAATATAACTAATCTTAAAGTTCCACTAAGCATTGTTATTTTTGGCTTGAATGTTATTAATATCTGCATTGATGCGACAAAGTAAAATAAAAATTCGTGAGAAGGTTCAGCTTATTTCAAAATTGAATCAACATCTTTTTATTCCCTTTAAAAAATCTTTTTTTTTTCCAAATTTTCTATGATATACTACAAATAAACTCAAAATATAGCATTCATCCATAAAAGTTCGTTAAGTCACACAGTATGTTTTTTTTAAATATCAGTTGAAATAAAAAAAATATTATGCTTTAAAGTAATTACGTTCATCAAGAATGCAAAAGAAATTACATTGATGGAAATGAATTTTGCAATTTTGTAAAGCTTTGCATTATAAAACTGCTCATTATTTGCTCTTGCTGTGTCATCTAAATTGTAATTCTGATGGCATAACTAATTCTAAAAATTAAACAGCAATTGTCGATTAAATAAATATTGGTTGATTTTTAAAATTAATCTTATACTTTCTGTTTTAATAATTCATGTTTTATTATGGTAGACTATTTTTGTTTCGATGTGTGTTATCCATATTTCAAATACTCATTTGGCATTTGAAATTTGAATTATTTCTTACCTCAGATTATCAAAAGCTCTCTATTTTGGAATTTATTGTTAAATATATCATTCTTTATGCTTTTGCGTAGTTTGTTAGAATTTTTCATTAATAAGCATCTAGATGTCATAACATTTAAAATAAATCTGTCTCGCAAAAGTAACTGGCACCTGACAGAAAAAAAGTTAATAAAATGTGCGTCGAAGCTAAAAACAATTATTCTGAAATTACAAAGCTCATATTTTCTAGAAGATTTTTTCTACCATAAGTATTGTTACGAAAAATCGTCCGGTGGGTGTACTGTGAATGTAGTCCAACAAGCTGCACAATGGAAATGACGCTTTAATCCATGAATATTCCAGAAAACACGGAACACAGGAAACAAGAAAAACAGCTCTTGTACAAATTGGCAACACAAGCAGATAGCTAATTACCATTAATAACAGAAACAGAACCATCAACAGTGCCCAGCGTCCAACAGCTGACCAACTCGCACTGCGAACAAACCTCAAAGAGAGATTAATTCGTTTGAGCACTTCACCTTTCCGACAAGGCGTGAAATCTCATGGAATTCTCTAGAAGAATGTACATATCTTGGTTCCTTACAGTCATAATTCTTGCATTTTCTAGAACCTTCATTTTTGTCCCCAAATGATCGCCAAGGTCGGGGTCATTGGCTTGGCATTCAGTAAGAATCTCTGTAAATCTCTCCTTCCTACTACTATAAGACTAATATGGCAGGAAAACGGTATAACAGATTCGTAACAGTATAAATAAAGCGTTTTAAAAGCGATCTGCATGTAAACTGTTGTGTTTCGCTTTGCATTAGCGAGCGATGCTGAATTACGGACCCTCACTTGTTTAACTCTCTGAACCCGGCTAGTTTGAGAATTCCAGAACCTCAAAAAATGAAGTAAATTTTCGTACACGAAAAAAGAATGGAATCCTCCCTTTCTTTACAGAATTTAAAGAACAACGGCACCCGAATTTGGCGATTAATTGTCAGCAAAGAACGGAACTACTTTTCTCCCGCAAAATGCACTCAGGTACCCGAAACCGCCTGAATCTAAGCCTCTGTCGAATAGGGCGGTTTGAGGCGGGATAGGGCTCATAGAGTTAAAGACAAGCAAAGTCTGATAAATTGCTTAGTTAGCTTTTCCTCAGGTGTTCTACCTTCCTATTCACGTTGGGCACATTGCAGAAAAACGGAGAACTCCCAATTAATTACTTTACTCCCGTTGTATCCATTATTCCACATTTTATTTATTTTTCCTTCTGTAAGAAATACCTTCAGTGATCGGACTGGTCACGGGTACGGGGTAAGAGACAGCGCTCTGTTCTGTCAGAAATATCTTCATAAATTTGTTTTAATCATTTGGATTAGTTCTCTCAATTTAGCTGGTACACATATCGGCACGCTTCATTTAAATTACCCTTAATATAATCGAAGTAGATCTTAAAAGGCCTCGATTTTGAGATTTTTCTGCCAAAGTACGTCGACTAGCTATCTATTTTTCTTTAGGAAATACGTTTAAAACTCACGATTCGTTTTCGATTGAAATAAATTTTCAGGAATCTATTTACCGACGAAAAAGTTCTTACTTGCTTGCATTGTGTATAGTTATAATAAAGTTAAATAAGCAAATAAAATCAGGATGGTTTACTTAATTACTGTATAAACATAACTGCTGCCATGAAATTTTCCTTAGCCCGTACTAGAGTGATGTAGCGATGGGAATATAGATGCACCGGAGCAGTCGCGAATCCAGAATTCGGGTCTGGGGAGAGGGGGGCTGAGGTCATAAAAATTTTGTATCGTCATGACAAATGTCAAACCTCATAGGGCTTATGCAAACCAAAACACTTTAACTTTATAGACTTTTCTCACCTGACAATAATAATCATAAAGAACACTACAATACTTTCGATAATTTAATAAAAAATACAATGAAATAGCTAGACAAAAAATGTTTTCGACCGCGTCAACGCTAGAAGTACAAGTGGAATGACTACAAAAGTAGGAAATCTTTCTAGTCTGTCAAGTCAGAAAGCAATGTTGTCACGTTTTTATTTTTTTTTAAAAAAAAGGGAAATTAAGAACAAACAGTTGTAGTGATTTTAAATAAAATCAAGAATTCTGGTTTAGCTCTGGCGGGGGGGGGGGCGGCAGCCCGATAGCCCCCCTGGATTCGCCACTGCCCCAGAGCCGTTCTTAGGAGACGCCATAGAGACGAAACCTTAACGCGTTTGTCACTTTTTAAAACCAATTCTGATAAAGGGTCGAAAAAATAAAACCATACCCAGGGTGCCAATGACACCTGCTAAGCCATTGATAACATCAGTGGAGGAAAGAATCATATCGACGTCGTTCAGGCAGAAGTCACCAAGTCCAAAACTACAGTTTCGAGATGTGGTCAGTTCGAACTTGATTTATTTTGAGTCGTCATCATAAATAGTAAAAATTATTTTACAGATATCTAGCCCCTACGATCGGTTTACTGGTGTGTAGATAACAGGTTTCTATCACGAAATGCTGAATTGCAAATTTTAATTGGCTGCAGGAATCCAGCAAAAAGTTCTTGCGGACTTAGCGACTTCTGCCTGAACGACGACGGTACATTACCCCGGATGCGACTTACTCTCGATACTCCTCTTCTTACAACTGATATTCAATCCTTGTGGGGCCACAACCTACGGTGTAGAAAGCCCTGTACGGGATGCATAGTATAGTTTTTATATTGAATGAAATTTTTTATATAAGACTCAATATTGAAAAATTGAACTTAAAGTGTGCACCCAACGAACCAGTTATTAACTTATTCTAATTACACAGTATTTCTTCCTTTTCTTTTTTGCAGTTCTTGGTACCTCTTTTCCTGGCCTCTGTCGCCATGGCTGCCGACATGGGCATGAACATCGCCGGAGGAGCTTACAATTTCGGTTACAATACTGGCGATGCCGGTGGCCACAGCCGAGTGGAATCCGGAAGTGGAAGTTCAGTGGCCGGTAGCTACAGCTACGTCGACGCCAACGGTGACCGCAGGACTGTCCAGTACACAGCCGGACCCGGAGGATACCAGGCCAGCGGTGACGTCGGAGTGGACAGGAGGACAGCCGCAGCTGCAGCTGCTCTAGCTGCCATGGCACCCAAGGCACCCATCCCTGCACCTGCAGCTGCACCCGCTGCTCCCTGGTACAATCCTGTTCCAGTCGCTCCTGCAATAATGGCTCATCCTGGAGGATACATTGCCAAGTGGTGAAGAACGTCTTGTTGCTGAAGTCGGAGATTTAAAATAAAAGATGAAGTGCTGAACTGCATTTTTAAGAATCTCTACTATTATTTGCAAAGGTGTTTGCATTTGTACCTTAAAAGGATCTATGGTACACGAATTATTTAAAGATCTTAAAAGAAGCAATAAATTGTTATTTTGGTCAGTTTTGTTTTGTTGCTTTCTATGTGTGGATTTGTTGATTTTTTTATGTCTTGATTCACTATAATTTGATAAACAATTATTTTTTTGCTGGTGATCTTTTATGCACTGAGGAAAATAAATGGTTTTAAAATTTAAAAAAAGTTTTGATTGCGAAGTTGGAATGACGTATCATATTTTAAATATCGACGTTAAATTTATCAAAGTTGAATCTCAAGTATCAATTTTCAAAAAAATAAGTCCTGGCTGCAATCCGGAAGGCGAATATAGATTCCGTTTGCCCTGAAATGAAAAGCCTCTCTTCCGCCATTTCCACCTTTAATTTCATAAAAGTTGGAGCTATGAGGATCAAAGAGAATGCAACCGATGAGAACTTACCCACAAGATGTCACAAGTTTAGGTTAAAAATCAGTAGAAATTAGGGTTGAGAATTACTTTTCAGTCTCTAACTTCTAAGCTATTGCAGCCATCGAATAATTTTCAGTACACAAGGTTATTCGTTATGATGAGGCGTCTAATTTGAATTATCGTTCTTTCGTCAATAGTAAGGGAGTAATGGGGAAATGAAAATTTCAACGCCACCACTACCATTTCCACTCCCATTGAGTTGAATGGCCCATCTACGAACTCCATCAAGATTTTCACTTTGCCCTATACATAGTATAAACTTTTAAACGAGGGGAGGTTTGGGGTACTAGGAACCATGATAGGTGAAGATCTGCAGAAATTTTCTGGAAGTCTTGTCATGAGAACCATTGCAATAGGTATTATTTCTATAAGTCAGAGGTTCTCAACCTGTGTTATGCGTACCCCTGGGGGTACGCGAACTGAAAATCGGTAATGGCAAACATAAGGGATTAAAAATGTTACAGAATTTTGTTCCTCCAAGTTTGTGCAAAAAGTAAAAATGAAATTTGTGCAAGCATTAAACTTACCCTCAAAATAAGAAAAAAAAGAAAGCAAAAGGAAGTGTAATTTTTAGCTATCTTTATCAATTAATGCGAAATTATTACAATACTGGTTTCATGTGTTTTAACGTTGAACTACTGCTATTGTAAAAATGGAATAAGATGTGAAATCAAAAATAAGTCCAACAAATTTTATAAATTTCAGTCATTTGACTCTTAAGCTTATCTAGGCCCTTGACATTATTTATAAAAAAATCTTTTTATAGACCGATGGTTGGACGGGGGCGGGGAGTTGGATATGGTAGTAGGGCGTATGCTAAAATATAAAGACAAATCAAGGGATTGCGAGGTAAAAAAAGATTGGGAACCTCTGCTATAAGGAATCTACCTAAAAGAGATTGGTAAAAGGCACATTAGAAAATTGAATGCATGGCAAATAAGTAAAATTTTACACTTAGCTTCAATTAATGTAATTCATCATTATCGGAAGATAATATTTACCAAACGGCCGATACCATTAAATGCACAATACATTAGATTACATGTCAAATAAAAACTGTTTCAATGTCTGAAAAAATGCCAGTGGTTTCTAAAGTATCAAAAAGAAAAGGCAGTTTCCATAAAACTAATTATGATCGTGCATGTCACTTAAAGTAGATTTTGAAAAAGTCACATGACAAATTCCTCAATGAAATGAAACTCAAAATAATGAAAATCAATAACGAACAATTCTTAGGAAAATTTTACAGCCGAATAGAAAAAGGGAAATAATATGCATGTATGGTACACTGGTGTGCAAAAATTAAGCAACATTTCGGGAAATGCGAGAAATTTACAATTTCTACGAAAACTATGGTTCGCAATCAGTTGAGGAGAATTGTGTAACATACAATCAAGTATCACACACATCGGTCACGAGGGCAATTAGAGGGGCGACCAGAAAGTGATGTAGATGGAGAGGGGTTTCGACTCATCCCGTTTCACAGAAAGTCGATAACGAGATGAAACTTTCATCAATGGTTATGTTTGATGTACATAATATTTACATGCGTTTTCTTAAACTTAGCACAAGTATTCGGGAAGATATAAAGGTTTCTTTAAAAAATTCCATATTTTCCCGCATGTTTTTTGCTTATAACTTACAAATAATATGAAACTTACAGAACACTCGACAATATGTTACAGAAGAATTGTATTAAAATTTGAAGTAAATACGTTGAGTATTAGAGGAAATATGAGTATTTGGACTAAATAATTTTTTACAGCGCATGTGCACGTCTGCACAAACTGATATTTTCGAAACTCGAATCTTCGTATGGTTATCGACTAAGTGCAATTTAAAAAATGCATTTAGTTTATGAGTATGCATATGAAATCAGGATATTAAATTTTCCTATAATTCAATGTTACTGTTCGGAGAACAAGTTTCGAAAATATCGATTTGCGCAAGAACCCTCATCACTTAGCTTCTCTCAAAGAGAAATTTAAATTCACCTCACTGAAATGCCAACCTCTTTCTGAATTTTAACAGTATTCATTTGGAATTTTTATATAAGTTGTTCTATATATCTGCCTTTGAAGTTATGAAGGAAAAATTACGCTACGGCTCGCAGATGCTCCGTAAAAAAATTATTCAGTACAAATATTCATATTTCCTCTAATATTCAACGTATTTACTTCAAATTTTAATGCAATACTTCTGTAACATATTTTCGCGTGTTCTGTAAATTTCGTATAATTTCAATGTTATAAGCAAAAAAAAAAAAAAAATGCTGGAAAATTTGGAATTTTTTAAATAAACCTTTATATCTTCCCGAATATTAGTGCTATGCTTAGGAAAATGCATGCAAATATTATATACATCAAACATGCCATTGATGAGAGTTTCATCTCGTTATCAGCTTTCTGTGAAACGGGATGAGTCGAAACCCCCCTCCGTCTACATCATTTTCTGCCCTCGTCCCGATGTGTATGATACTTGATTTATGTTTCACGATTCTCCGCAATTGATTGCGAACCATAGTTTTCGAATAAATTGCAAATTTCTCGCATTTTCCAAAATGTTGCTTAATTTTTGCGAACCAGTGTATTTTATTATTGTAACAGTAGTAAAAAAGTATGCACAAATTTTGTATGTTCAGTCGTCTCTTCGATATGATTCTTAGAGAAGGCCCTCGTCGAAGAAAAGACTAGTTCAGTGATGTAGTGATTGGTTTGTCGATTTCCCAGAAAATTTTCCTTTAAGACCAATTTGATGAAAGTCGCCTTGCGTTGCAGGGAACCGTTTACGATTTGGTCCAAAATTTTACAGACCGCTTCTGAATTATAGCGTCCCCATACAAATGGAGTGAGAGACAGACAGACAACTCCATAAATGGTTTTTTTGACTCAGTGGAGGCAGTGGCGGCCATTGGGTGGGAAAAGTGAGGGGGCGAAAAATTTATAGACTCCGGAAGTATAGGGCAGGGCTGACTTCAGGGGTGTGCAGCCTGTGCCGCGGCACAGGGGGCCGAGTGTGTAGGGGCGCCAATTCCTAATCAGAAATTTGAAAATTCGCGCGCGTTATATGGCTGCCGACTGGAAAACAATAGAAAGGAAAGCTAATGAAACAATAATCTAATACGCCAATGGTTAATAATAATAGTTAATAAATTTAGTTAATAATTATAGTTAAATCATTTAGCAAATGGTACCAAATACGATATATACAAGGGGGCGGCACAATAATTTCGTGCAAGGCGCCGAATACTCTCTCAGATAGCAAAGAAGGTTGCGGAAAGGTTGCCATTTCACTTTCCATAGGCTGTCCGCGAAAGCATTTCCGCTCAAACCGTTTCGGAAACCATTCCCGCAAAAATTGACATAGGAAAGCTTTTTGTGAACCTTCTGTCCTATCGTGTGTAGCCCCGTCCGGTGTAGTGGTTATTGCGTTTGCTTTCCACCTCTATGAACGCGAGTTCGATCCCCGGCTCTGAGGAATGTGAAGTTTTGTCACAATCTACTACGAAATCGCACAAGTAAGTTCAATTAAAAAATAGATTAATCAAATTAATAATTAAGCTTTGATTAATTATGAGTCCTAATTGATCTACTTAATTGGCATTCCAGATAACTCTAAGTTAGACTGAGATGACGTCAGGAAAAGAGGAATAAAAAAGGGGGTTGAACACCTCTGTAGAAGTACGACTTTGAAGAGGTGGGTAAAGAAAGGGGGATGGCTGTACTCCTCCGTAGGAGGTTCTATTTTTTCCGCCGAAGGGGACCTTTTGAAAGGCATGAAACAAGCTTGTAATAAAAGCTTGGGGAAATCTTAATAAAAACCTTACAGAAAACCTTGTTTCTTGTTGACTAGCGAACCTTTCCGCTACCTCGAAGAAAGGTTCAACCCTTGTCATGGAAACCTTTGCGACAACCCTTTACCCTTGCTGATCTTGTCTTGATTTAATCTTGTCTAAAAGGTTTCCAAAACCTTTTAGACAAGATTTCTTTACTATCTGGGCTGGAGCCGTCCCTGGTATTGGGGTAGACAACAAAAAATTAGCTAATTTTCCCGAACACAGTTGCTTTTCTGTAATTAATAGTTTTAGGCAGCTAAAATGAAATAAAAATTTAAATTTTCCCTAAAAAAGCAGAGGGCGACTACCCTCCCTCGCCCCCCTGACTCGCCGCCACTGCAGATAGGTCTGAAACAGAAAGATTCATCAAAACCTCGAGATCAAATTTTTTGACGATTACAATATTTTCTCTCTCTATGTATATGGTCACGGTATACTTCGCATCCAAGAAAGTATATTAAAGCACCGAAATGCTTAGATTCATCCAGATATTAGGAGTTTTCAGAAAAAGGAACACGGATAACAGAAATTTCGCTCAAATTTAAAAGAAAGACATTAAGATAAGCAAATGATAATTAAAATAAATTCCAAAAATTAAAATATTACTAAATATGAAGGATGATCAAAAAGTATTGGGACAAGTGCCCTACCCTCAAATCTAAAACAAGTTGAGTGAAGACACTTCGTAGCAATTGAATTTGACCCCTCCCATGCATGCACTAAAAGATACAAGGTTTAGTTCTCATCTCTGTGGGCCGCGGTGGTCTGATGGTAAGGTCTCGGCTTCAGGGGTGGCGCCAGAGGGGAGACCGGGAGGGCAGTGCCCCCTGTAGAGGATGCTGTGTCCCCAACATTGGGGAACTTTTTGATACGGGGTATTGAAGTAGCTGATAAATAAAGATCTGGCGAAAATTTGATACCAATTTCAATACACTCTCCCCCCGTTCAGCAGGTCGTGCCCCCCGTCGGAAAATTCTGGTGCCACTCCTGCTCGGCTTTGGTTCGAAACACCATTACATTGAAGAACAGCCACGTAAGGGCACGGACAGACGCCTCGGTTACGGCGAAAGCTGCATCTGTGAGGCGACACATGACCCCGTGTTCTTTAATGGCGCTGCTCACACTGGCGCGACAAAGTTTTGTAACCGGTTCTCGCCGCGCGCGTACCCTCGTCTGTCAATGGGAAAGCTCCGGTTTGGGGGGAATATAGAAACAAGTTACAGTGTTCAGACGTGATATTTTTTGCAAGTGGCATTCGACCTAGGTAGATGGCAGCATCTGAAGCCGAATCCGTTTTTGAAGGTAAGTGAAAACTATAAGTGAAGGTAAGTTTTTAGACGATTAAAAACACATTTTTTTACTTTTACGGTTAATTATATTCTGTATGCGCTGATATTATTAATCTTTAAAATTTTTATTTGTAATTAAAGCGAATGTGTGAGTGTATCTGTGTAGGATGAGAATGTAAAATCAAGGTACATTTTTTCATGTTTTCGGAATAAACTTTGAAATATTATTGCAGAATTTTTTTTTTCTATACATTAAGATCTTTTGAATGTGAATTTAGTTGTCAAGAATTTTTTTCTTTAATTTTAACAGATTTCAGAATATATTTTCACGCATAGCTTCAAACAATACAGATCACAACTTGTTGAAAATTATTATCGTTTTAGATCAGTTGAAAAATATTTAACATATAAATTTTGAATTATTAGCGAATGGATACATTCTCATTTTCACTTAATGAATACTTATCTGCATGCATGGCTTTTTAAAGAATGTTTGTAATTTATTTTCTATTATATGTGTAGTATTTATATGTTATTTTGCTACTTAAAATGCTGTATATCAGTAGAATTATAGTAGAACAAGTGTTTAAAAAAATTTGAATTATGAGTAATTCATGTGTTTAAGCTTGATGCATGTTATAAAGTTTCGTAGCAATAGTTTTCATTGTTGTAATTGAGTGTTTATAATGTATTTTCTATTGCATGTGTGGAATGAAAAGTGTGTTCTTATTTTGCTACTTAAAATGTTTATCATGCATATCAGTTGAATTTTTGTAGAAAAGGGTGAGTGAATAATGCCGAGATATTTTCATGCAGTAGTTTTTAAATTTTGTACGGAATTTAAAACTATCACAAATTGAAGAAGTTTTTTAATTATTGATAGGCGAGTTTGATTTCAATAGCTGATTAAATTTAGGCTTTTAGATTTTTATATGTGACCAGTTTAGAAATCGAACAATTAGAATTAAGTGTTTTTAAAAATTTAAATTATCAGTAATTTATGTGCTTAGGCTATTTGATGCATGTTATACAGTTTCATGATAATAATAATTTTCATTGTTGTAATGAAAGTCAATCCCACCAAAAAATGGTAGTAGAAATCTATTCATTTCAAAATTTAATGAGTTGCACAACTAAATTAAAGTTGGATGTTCAAAATCTTCTATTCCGCTTTTTCTTCTGTAATTGTTTGCTTAACGAAAACAACGCGAGAGCGTGGGGCCAAATGTCCCCCCCCTTAGGAAATTTGGAGAGAGAAGTACCGACTCAGATATCATCCTCGTCATCTGACCACGGTTCAAAATTACGAGTACCGTCCCAAAATGTCTCTCGAGTTGCTGCAAAACTGGACGTAAATACAACTTCACCTAACCCGTCACTCCTGTACAGTATAGCCTGAAAAATACTAAGTAATGGGGCTATTCTGGTATTAGGTTGGGAGACGTCAATTTTCCGGCCCGTTAACAAAGGAAAAAGTGACGTCTCCCAACCCAAACGGGGGTACCAGAATAGACCCCTTATTCTGTCTTCGAATGGACCTTATGCATGTGACGTCACATCCTCCGACACGTGACCTGCCGGAGGCAGCCATTGGTCAGTCTTAAACAGCTGACTCAGAACTGCTTTTATTTCTGAGTCGCTTATAGGCCGATCGTTTTGTTTATTCCTCCACAGTAGGGATGTATAATCCACGATTTTTTCAGTAACAAATATTTTTGCTATTGCTATTTTTAAATAT
>BGPR01011972.1:0-46617 GCA_013235015.1 Araneus ventricosus
TTCACTGACGCCTTCCGATGAAGAAAAAATCTGCCCTGAAGACAACAGGATCCAAAACACGAGTTCCAGGAACTCCTCTGCTACGAGTAGAGTCCACCAACCATAGGTTGCTTTGTGGTGCTTTGCTGTCTCTGAAGATCGACTCTACCCGACGCCACCATTTTTATATATAATATATGATTAGAACTGTCACGCCTTGATGGCGCGGTTTGATGGCTGGAGCTAAATTTCGGCGTTTCACGATAATATAGTCTTTCCGAATTTATTTCAATGCCAACTTATATATAACATTTGTAATAGACATTCTGGTTGAAATGTTTATGCACAAAAAATCACTCAAAATGACTCGAAGGAGGAAACCATGTAATCTCAATGAGTGAGTTAACAACTTTAAGAACCCAGTCGCCTGCTGGAAAAATGAAATAGTCCCGGAGTTCTTGTGAATCCCACAGATGAGCCTGAGGACCTGCATCTCAAATATCAGAACTCGCAATCCCTGATGGGAGCACTGCCGAGTCTCGATTCGAAGCCAACCTTGACGCTCACCAGCGTAGGTGAAGTCCAACTCTCAACTCCTCCCGACAAACGAAATCCGCCCGTTTATGTACTGATCCGGGTCCTCATTAGCCAGGTGACATTCCTTTCTACCACCTGCAAAAGGTTCCACATTTATGTCTCCCTCGTTAGCACTTTTCCTACAAAGGTAAATGTTATCCATCGTCCATAGAATCCACGCTTCGTTACTTTGAATTGACCAGCTCCCTTCATGTAGGCGACATTGTCAATCAAAGCTTTTTAAGGACCCTGTGGTCTTGTCTGGTCTCCAGCAATTATCGTCGCGTCTGCGGACGCTTTTGGCGCCTCTGTCCCGCTAAGCTTTGTTAGAACACACCTGCACAGAGAAGCATTGTCATTCCTCAGATGGCCGACACTAGTCGAAGAATGTTGTGTTATATTTCACCTGCAACCCTAAATCATCGTTTCGTTACAGCTCTCCTAAATCATAGTTGTTATTTGACCACTTTGTTACATTGCATTGCAACAATAGTCATTATAAATGACATCCATTAATTTGGCAATGGCAAGAATGAAAAATCCGGAATTTTGGTAAATACTTAGTATATTAGAATTAAATAAAGAAGAAATTTATATTTAATTCAACAAATTAAATACTTTATGAAATGTAAAAGATAAAAAATCCTCTCATTTATTTTAAAATACTTATGAAGCAGTTTCAGTTGATGCGAAATTCTTATAATTTAGAGCAATCACCATGTCATGCTTTTGAGAAACCTGATACATTATATATAAGGAGAAAAAATTTATTATTTTTTCATAATTGTCAGACACAGAAGACATGTTACATGAATTGCAGAGAAACAAACTCACAAACGTAGACACACATCTATTAAAATGGGTCAAAATAGATTTCATAATTTTACAAATATGCTTTAGAAAGGTTAATACAATATTATTCTCAGAATCTAACAAACGTCAAAAAACTGTGCCAACATTCAACCGAGAGCGTGCGCAAAAGACTTGCGCAATAGTATTTCCTCTCCGGGCTTTAACACTCAGAAATTCAGACGACTTTGACGTCACATCGTAAAGCATCCTTTCTTGTGTTGCTTGTGTATAAAGTGTATGCGTTTTTCGAAGGATTTCGCTGGATTTTAATGGATTAACTAATATTGAAGTAAGTTTTTGGCATTTATGTTAGTCTTATAGAAGAAATATACCTTGTGTTAGTTTTATAGAAGAAATATACCTTGATGCTAACTTTGATTGCATATATTGCACATTTGGAATATTTTTTCTCATTTAACTCACGTGCTAACAAATCTCTTTTGAGACTTTAATTTTAGTATCTCTACATTATCGTTTATTTCATAGTAATATTTTTGTCAATCATTTATACATATCTGAGTACCATAGCCAAAAAATTTCATTTGTTTCTTTAGAATGTTAGTATAGAATTATGGGTACAAATTAGTGTTAGTCTATCTCCTTTTTAGGCCTAAAGTACGAGAAAATCAACTCTTTTACCGAAGGGTCGTCGCATTATAAAACGAAATTTTACGGTTCATATTTTACCATACTTTTGAAACACAAATAAAATAAATCAAATGCAGTAATTTCTTATTCATTATCAAAGATGAAACAAGCAATTTATAAATAATTATTTCAGATATACTGATAGTGTAAAGCAGCATGCATCCGATTGGAAATGTTTTTAATTCTTAAGCTTTAGATTTTTTCTCATTCTGTTTAACTTATTGTTTCCCAACCTTTTATGCCATGCCCCACTTAAGCATTTCTTAAATTTTTATGCTCCTTATGTAACATATACATAATTTTTAATTTTCAAAAATTCTATTGTTCACTAAAGAAATTAATTCATAGGTTTTAGAAAGAAAACATTAGGAAATTGTTGAGGAACACAGTAAGTAAATTTTCAAAACATATGAAATGGAGAATTGAAATTCAAGTTTAAAATAGTTTAATGAAATATTTTCTATATTATTTTAGCTATTAGTAATTATTTATAATTTAAATTTAGAGAGATCCTTTCACTTGATACTTGCTGCAAAGAGATTTTAAGTTTGGTTCCAATCTAGTTAGCTTTAGTCTTAAATCTTCCAGCTGTTTTGGGTTTTCCGCCATTTTCGAATTGCTCCTCCTACCCAGAATATATATTATTAGGTAAATTTCAAACAGATAGTCTAGAGGCAAGATTTGGGCAGTATCCACAAATGTCTGGGGGAATTTATAATTTTTCATTCCTTCAAATATTTGAATCTGGGAAAAAGCTAAAAATTGCGGATTGGATAAGTCTTCATTCAGAAAAAAAGGGGGAGTTTCACATAAAATCTTTAGAAATCTTTGAGGCAACTTCAGATACTTCAGTAGAATTTGAAGTAGACGAAGAATTGTATGATGTTTTCGACACAACTACTGATGCTGAAATATCACCAGAGGAAATGCCAGCATTCATTTATGTTTCAGGGTATATTTCTAAGAAAGTTAGTCAGAAATTAAATTACTGTCTTTGTACATCAAAATTTATTATAACAAAAGGTTTAGAATGTGAAACTGACACAGCTTGTAAATATGTATCACTTCTAAATCGAGGAGGCTTGAAATGGCCTACTAAATACACACTAGAAATATTGGTGGAAAGTTACCAAATTTTCAATAAATTAATTCGTAAAGGGTTTGAAGAGAAATTTTTAAAAGCTAATAACCACAAGCAGCTGTTGGTACATCTGAGTTTTGAAAAAATGGAATTGCTAAATGCTGTTCCTGAAGTTTCAAGTGAATGTAAAAATAATTTTGTCCTAATTTTAAAGCAATGCATTTCCATTTCAGCAAATATATTTTTAAATAATTATACTAAAATTAAGAATGAGCAGCTTAGAGCTAAAAATTAGAAACTAAAATTATCAACTTTAGGATATTAAACCTTTTGTAGTTGAAGGAAATAGACCTATTGGGGAACCCGCCTTCTCATACAAGTTTTGAAAAGGGGTAGTGCATCCTGAAACAGTACCTCTAAGGTGATGTGGAAATTATTAATTACTACTTTAAAGTTAAATTTCAATTCTCCATTATCAAAATTCATGCTTTAAACTGATCTTCTTGCAATTGAAAATTGTGTTAAAGCTTTTTTTATGAAATGTAAGTTTTTTTGCATGTGCTGCTTTCACCAACTATTTATATTAATTGATCGTCAATATTAAAAACTCATTCAGTAATGAGTAATTGCCGAAACGCTTGTGCTTCTGTTGTGCTTCGGCTTGGAAATAAATGTTTCCTACATCAACAACAGAGCTACGGAGAAGCTTTCGACTGTGACGTCACGAATCCAATGTTCTGGCCTGAAGGTTTGTTTACTTTTTGCGCACGGCCTCGATTCAACCCAGATGATATAATCGAGAAAATTATTCACATTTAGTTTCAATATACAGTTAGCAAATTACAATTAAATCTGAACAAAGTGATCTCGCCATTAATTTGATAAGCTCTGTAATGCAAGATGAGAAAGCGTTAATATCCTTATGGCAATCTGAGAGACTGCTATTGCTGGAACTAATAATAGGGATATGAAACTTGGATTCCTTATCTTGTAAATCATTGACAGGAAGTGTGAATTTTCACCGTTTTGTCTTAAAATATAAGCTAACGTCACTTTTGTATAAAACTTTTGTTCTTTAACATCCATATGTTAAGATTTACTTTGGAAATGTCTGCAGATGTATAGTCAAATTATAATAAATAAAGGGGCGGGATGGCCTGGTCTGAAGAGGTTGGTTTATGAAGGAAGGTTCAGCAATTTTGTAGGCCCGGTATCCATTTCCATCAATATCCCTTATGCGCTTGTCATCTGCCGAGGGCTTAAAATAGCTTCAGAACGGGACATTTATCTGTAAATCAAATCGTAAATCAGACAATGAATCCGAGATAAAAAATTCCAAAGGAAGAAATATCATTTATATGGAAATAAAGAAGTTTTACTCATATTCAACCATAAATTGCATAATTGCGACATCATTTGTGAAAAACAAAGAGAAGCAGCAAAAGTGGTAATATTGAAAAAACTAATGCCACAATTTTTATTTAACTCTCACGTACACAATAATATAAGCGTTTTAACAGTAACGAAGGTTCAACAAGAAATATTCATTATTGAACACAACTTGATGGTGAAGATTAAATAAATAAGCGTTTAAGCAATTTAAAGGCTAACAGAAGCTGCAAAAATTCTAACTTCCTTTAATTATATTTACTCGTAACCTGACTTCATTACGTAATCCATAATTTTCGTTGAACCTACCCAACACTTTACTCTAATTATGTTTAGAATCAAAGCCCTTGATGGCAGAACAATAAATATTTAGTTTACATATAATTGAATTACATCGAGGAAATCTAGGGTCCTCGAATTTCGTGAAATTTCCTTCTCATAACATCGGGTTAATAAAGTGCTCTCTCATGGATCTTGATATTTGAATAAGTAATTAAAATATCCAGCTTTTGAGCGAACTTTACTCTAAACTTTTCATGCATAATGTGTTTTCTGCTTTCTCATTCAGGTTAGTTAAATTGATTTGCAACCTAATTTGTTTCAAAATTAACGCTTCTGGAAACCTGGAAGTCAACAATCTTTTTCGTTCTAATACACAAGTCTTTTTTTTAATGTTTGTAATTTCTTCACGCATTAAAATAACTTCAAATATTTAAAAATAGTACATATCTAATTGTAAGTGAAAATATTTATGGAAATTTTTTTTTATATAAACTAGCAATTCCCGCACGGCGTTGCCTTGGCATGGTTATTATAATGTCTGTTCTCTGAAGCTGAACAAATCTATAAGATGGAGTCCCATCACCACCCAACATAACACGGGCATATCGCCGTATTATTTCCTCCTGAATGATCCTGAAAACATTGAAAGAGAATAAAATTTAATCTTATTTAAATTAACTCAAACTTGACATATATGTCAACGATAAATTGATGAAAAAGTGCCTTGTTCCTGAGTAAAATGTTGAAATCTGAAACGCATTGTATCATTCTGTAAGCGTAGAACTGCATAACAGAAATCTTCTTAGTTTGCGGTGTTCCTACCATTAGATTTCTTTGGCGGAGTTCATAATGATATACAACCTCCCCCTGCCAAAATATCAGTGGCCACTTAAAGCCACTTCATCTCCTTCTGATTAGTATACGTAACGTCTCAGAGAGCTTGGTTTACTTCGTCCACCAAAATGTTGGTGAAATAAAATATGAAAGCAAAATAAATTAGAATATTAACTCAGTTTTCAACAATGAAAGAGAAAAACGCAATTAAATATCTGTTTAAGGTATCCGAACACGTTGAAAAGTCGATTTTCGGCCAAAATTCCCATTTTTTTAATTTTTGATATTTTGGGTAGTTCATTCATTTACCTTATTAAAACATATTTACGTTTGTCGGTACGTTAATTAGAAGATGAGATATTAATTGTTTTATAACAAACCGAAAACCGGAAGTGGGCGTTTAAATAACCGGAAGTTGTCATTAAAAGAGACAGAAACCTATCAAAAATTCTTTTAAACTGCATTTTTTCAAGTTAATATGATGTTAGTATATTTTTAGGAATTTTTTTAAAGTTTAGATACTTAATTTAAGCGCGTGGCAAAACTAAAATTTGATTTTTGCATAACTCTAGATTTTATGCATAATTTTCACACTTCAAACATGATAACTCAAGATATTATCATTCGATTGTTCTGAAATTTTGTGAACACTTTCTTCAAATGTGCCTCTAGTGAATGTACTAGAATAATGTATATTGTAACAATATTTTTTAATTATGGTCTTTTATTTGAAAAATGACATAGAAAATTTGCTGAAAATCTTATAATGATTGTTCGATTAGCTCTAAAATTTTTATTTATGCAAATAATGTTAAGATTCTAGTACAAGCACTAGTACATAGTATTTAGCTTATTTTAGTATTAGTTTTATTTGAATTATTACAAAAGTTTGACCTCTAGCATGTTTGAAGTTTTGGGGAATTTCCTCTGAAAAGGAGCATAAATTAAAGATTTTTGTAAATTTATAATAATTTATACTCAAAACTCTTACTCTAATATTAATCTTTATTAAATTCGAATCTAAAAAACATATTTTTGTGTTTCTATTTCACAATTTTTTAAAAAATTGCTCCGAACGTGTTCGGATGCCTTAAACAATGAAATCAGTTTAAATTGCGTTGCAACACTGAAAAGTTTTGCTGTATATTATACCAAAAAATATTTTTAAAATTAATTAAAATTAGAGAAAATATTTTACTGACACTTTTTTCGTTTACAAAACTTTTAGACATAATGACACAGAATGACATAAATAAAATTTTAAAAACTAATCAAAATAAAAGATATGAGTTTTGTTTCCTCAGCTGCTTGTGCACGTTGAGCAGCATTTTCTGCTGTGAAGTAGACTCTCAGAACATTTTCAAGGTGGACGCTTAGATTAATCACGGTGGAGTGTCGCTAGTGAATCGTGGGGTTAAGTATTCTCCATACTGCTTCGTTCCTGCTGATGTATCTTCCCAGTTGGCACTGGTGGATTTCATTTAGGTCATTTTCTCCGCTGCTTAATTCAACACAGCCGTTTCGGATCCTTTGTTGACATACTTACAGACGTACACTCATGTCCATAAATTAAGGATAATGAAGTTCAGGCAAAGAAAGAGACAGAAGCAAAACAAATTTGACTTATTTGTAAAGTCTATTTATTAAACAAAAGGTAAAGAGCAAAACAGATGCTATATGTTTGACATAATTAATAAAAATTGCGATTTTTACTCCCTGGAGCAAATTTCAAAAAAGAACCTATTTACAAAAAACAGTATAACATGGTTAGTATGATGATTAATACGGAGTATGTCTCCCGGACGATGCAATACAGGCCTTACAACGCCTAGGCATGCTGAGTATCAAATTATCAATCTGAGCTTGGGGAATATTACACCACTCATCAAGCAATGCCCTCCGAAGTTCCGGTAGAGAGGTGGGAGGGGGTTGACGGGCTACAATTCGTCGGCCAAGCATATCCCACACATTCTCTATTGGATGCAAGTCCGGTGAGTATGCTGGCCAATCCATACGGGTGATATCCTCCGATTGAAGGCATTCGTCTACAATGTTTGCACGGTGAGGACGGGCGTTGTCATCCATAAACAGAAATTCAGCACCCATGGCGCCCCGAAACAAACGTACATGTTGTTCCAGAATGACATCCCGATAGATGTGGTCTGTCATCGTTACACTCTGAACATGCAGGTCAGTTCTGGAACTAAGAATAATTCCTCCCCAAACGAGCCATCCTGTACCACCGTAACGGTGTCGTTCAATGGTGTTCTCTTGATGGTAACGGGTACCTGGCGCTCTCCATATGAAAGTCCGGCGAGAATCAGACTGCAAACTAAACCTGGACTCGTCGGAAAACATCACACAAGACCACTGTTGCGGTGTCCGCAATGCATGCTCTCTACTCCAGGCTAATCGCAGGCGACAGTGAGTTGCGGTAAGTGGAACACATCTGACAGGCCTACGAGCATATAGACCAATGTACCCTAAGCGTCTGTACACGGTCTGCCTTGAAACTGTCGTACCGGTAGCTGAAGAGAGCTGACGAGACAGGTCTGATGCTGTGCTCCGTCTGTTTCTTTTGGCAGTAACTGCCAAATACCGGTCCTCATTCGGCGTTGTAACTCGGGGGCGACCTGTGCTGTAACATCTACTCACATTACCATCATCTTGGAATCGTTGCCAAAGCCTGGAGATGACACTCTGGGCGATTCCAAGTTGCTCGGATACTTCCAGCTGGGTACGTCCACATTCCAGTCGTCCGATAATTCTACTACGTAAAAAATCATCCAAATGCTTCCTTTGTGCCATAACTATGCGGTTATTGCACTGGAAGGCTTTTAAGGCGCTTGTGAACAATTTTACTTCTTTGCCACCATTCCTTATATACCCCTCTCTTACACTGTCGTCATTGTGACGTACTATCCGCGCCATATGGTGGTTTCCTGTAATTTGTATATTCTTCTTCAAGATGTGTGTGATAATTCTACAGGTGAAATTTTCATTTTAGAGTTCAATTTCTGTGTGATTCTGAATTATCCTTAATTTATGGACATGAGTGTACTTGATAGAATTCACGGAATTGAAATACTCGTACGTTGATATGCGCATTGAAAATTTTTGTAAACAAGGGACAGTACGGTACAATCCAAGTGTTGTCCATAAACACTTCTAATGATCGAAAACTGATTTTGCAACAAATTCCCATCCTACGAGATAGTGGATATCTGTCCTGTTCTGTTTGTGTTTGTTTCAAAAAATTATGTGGGTATCCCTTTGTGAAATTCCATCCTTCATACATGTAGAACGTGGATCTATGCTTCTGCATGGGAAGTGCACCACCTGTTTTGTTACAATGCAAAAAATATCTGGGTCTTCATGCGGATTAGAGATTTTTGCACCAATAAAGTCATACACTCTGTAAACGTGTAATGAGTCTTTGAGACAATTGAGAATGTGGGCACGAGGAAGTACTCATTTCTGCAATTCTATCGTATACTCTTTGTCTTTGTCATAAGACTCATGTGTGTCTTTTGCTTTTAATAAAAGACTCTCCAGCAAATCATGACAATATGTGGTTTTGGCATGACAAATATTTCTTGCTGTATCTCCATCCATGTGACTATTTAATAATTCAATAAGCTACCTAAGACATTCAAAGCAAACTTCATTAAAACGATAATTGTTTGCTCTTTCTAATAGTGCATCGATTGTTTTTCTATTATAAATATTTCTCATGGTTCGGCCAAAAACGTACGATAATATTCATATAATATAATCTGAGAGAAAATGTATAAAAGTAATAAAGTGAAAAATGGCTGCAAACGTGCATTTGTTGTTGGAAAAAGAAGAATGTTGTTCATGGTGCATAGTGTGACCATTTGAACTTAAATTTCTGAGTCAATATTTATATATGTAAAGAATTTTAAGTGGTTTTGGCCCATACTCAAATTTATTAGCTAATAATTCAAATATTTTTCTGAAAACATTTCTATTAATTAGAGTGGAACTGTAATCTAAGTTTCAATTACCTTTAAAAAAATCGAAAACCTAATTAAGTAACATTACAGGGAGACCGGGGATAGTTGTTACAATATTTCTCAATTTTTAAAAAAAATATATTAAAAGTATTTTTACGAAACAGACTTTAAATTTTACTCTACTTATTGAAGATCCATAACAAATTTTTTAAAACGATTAAATAACGTAAAGGTATTAAAAGTTTTATGCATGCGTGTACGCCGCATTGGGGAACGATTTTAGACTAGATGGGTTCAATTGTTATATAAAATATGTTAATCAATAACAGCAAATATACCTTTTGTTTTAAGTATGTGTTTATTTTATAATCTCTATAGAATAACGAAGGGCTTATTTTCTTCATTCTTCAAAAATTCACTTGATTTCATAAGTTATTCTGATGAGTGATCATCATAATTATTGTCTGAATTACAGTTTTCACAAATATAAAATTTGGAAAGTCAAAAGAAGCCACATCGAATGTTGGTAATTCGAGATGAGACTGATGATTGTCTAGAAGAAGTAGGACAGGCCTCACTTTAGTTATTTTAGTATTTTTATAAGATGTCTCGAGAAACTTTGAAAATCCTGCCCGTCCATCCAAATGTATTTGTTGTACCTTCTCTTCCTTGTGGTGCATTTGAAAGGTAGTGATATTTAAAGGATTTTCGTAGAGAAAAAGAGGAGGAACTAAATCGCCATTAGCACAAACAGCAAGAGCCATCGTTACCAAAGTGTCTCTCTCGACAGATGAAACTCATCCAATCTGTTTGGTATCATTTCTGGCAATTATTTTTCTTATCTTCTGAACCGTTGTCACATAAATCTCGTGAACGCTGTAGATAGACCCTAGAATTTGAATCTGTCGTCGACACTGGAAAAATTGGTGAAGGAGGTTAGACCATTGTTCTACATTAAAACTCGTGACTCTACTCAATCTAGTCGTTTGTGAAGTGCGGAAAAAAGACTCCTTACGCTTTAGAAAAGCTAGAAGACAGTCGCTTGCAGCAATATTGCATTTACTCCAACCCACTGGGATTTTTATATGATTTTTAATTGTTTACAGATATAACAGTGATTTAACTTCCTTAGTAAAAAGGCTGTAGTACAGCTTCGTAGCACTGCCTATGTAGTATTGAAATTCCGTCTTCTCCTGTTTATCTATGAAGACTTGTCAAGGCTATTTTTACAAACAACTCTAGACACAGTTGACTCGGGATATGAAACGTAAAGGGCCTGTAACTTATATGCAGCATGTCGAAGAAAAATCTTTAAAAATTAATAAAATTCATATATATTGTTTAATTATTTATTTAATTCAATTTAATTACGCTTATATTAATTAAATTAAAATATGAACTCGATTAGAAATACGACTAAGCATCGATAGCAGTTATCATTTCATTGTAGTATATCTGAAGTGTCACGAAATTAATTCTATATTTACTAGCCGCCTTTCGCAATTAAAAATCAGTCATCACTACTCCCTTTGCCCCCATAATTGCTTCCCGAGACGTAGTACTTCCACCTGTAATTTTTTTATAGTTCCTAATATCAACTTTATGAACAAAACATATTCTGTACAGTTAAAACTTACTCGGGGCAAGTTGTTATACTGTAAAACAAAGCCCCAACGATATTGTAACAAGAAGCCCCATATGAAGATATTTTATATCTTACTACTTGTGAGTGGTATATTACACTTGCACATAACTTTTAAATATAATTTCATTTACCTGAAATCTATGCTTTCTTGTGATGTAGATGTTAAACAGATATCTCTAAAGGTTCCGTCGCAAATATAAAATAAAAAATTAGAATGTAAAAGGAAAATTATTATCAGGCAGAAAATCAACATTATCACAAGTATTCTCTCTGCTATAGACTGCAGACACTTCAATGTTCGGTGAGGAAGACATACAAATGAGGCGTACCATCTAAAGTTATAAAAGTGAGTTACTGCCGGGGGTTATTTTATAATTCGAATATAACAACTACCTCCATGTAATTACTAATGTAGCATAGTCCTACATAACATAATACAACATCTCCCCTAATATAACATAGAGGCTTTTCATATTAATAATCACTGAATTTAATTAATTATAGTTGCAAATTAGTTGCATGTTCATTTAAACGATTATTTAATAGCTGAAATTAATTTGTTATAACAATGTCATATTATGTTGTATTAAACCATTATTACGCCAATTAATTTTGATTAATTTCAGTCGAAAACAGAATGACAGCGAGAGCGTATCTCAGACAGAAATGATAAGAAAATCTTCGCCCTAATCCTCCCAGGAAATCTAAGCTCAGGGAAAGGTTTTGCAGAAATAATCGCCCCCATACTTCATTCTTTGTCTAGTTACCACGGGAGAACATAAATCATTGGATTACTTCCTTGAAAGGTGAAATAATGCAATGATCATTTCCTCTCTTTGATAGAAAGAGATTTTCTAAAGGAAACTCAGGTGATTAAACTCTGTCTACTTTTTGAATAGAAAACTCCTGCATTGTTAGAACACAGATTAGTGTTTCAAGTCCGGCCTGTCATATTTGGAATGAAAACATTGACGGTAATAAACTTTTTCTTATAGAATGCTTTGAAAAGGAAGAAAATTAACTATTCTTAATGATCATAATAATTTGGTAACATAAAAACTTCATTTTTATTCATTGTAATGCATTTTATATGAATTTAAAAACTTGTCTTTTAAAATTCATTAGTGTCAAGTTAAAATTTCTGTAATTGTATATATAAATATATACTTAAATATTATTCAAACAATCAAGACTCATGTCCATGTCACATTTTCAATATATACACATATTAAACTAATAATTAAATTTAAAATAAAATAATGTTTCCTTATCAATAATCATACAAATGAAACAGAAACGTATATTTAGATTATATACTATTGTGTTAATACTAGTGAAATTATTACTACTATGAAAAAGACAACCCAGAATTGGAATTCCAACAATCAATTACCAATCGATCTTGGGAATCGATTAGATTGCATTAATCCGAATTTGTGACGCCAACCCTCTGCGAAAGCCAATTGTTGGAAAAAACAAAAAGTATGGGAGTAAATCTTCAAAATATTTCAAGATAAGAAACGAGAAAATATTACTTAATGCTTACCAATATCTATATACAATTACATAAATAAATGAGAGGCGGGATTCTTTATCATCTGATAAGGAAGGAAGGTGAACTGATGATAAGTAATTCAAAATAATTTCAGAAAAAAGAGATAGCATAATGAATTCTGAAAACAAACCGCATTCGTTTAATTTCATGTCTTAAAAAATTCAGATTTTTTTTTATCAGTCTTAAAATATTCAGCTTGACAGAGCCCCCTCAGCTCTCATATTTTTAAGAGACAGTAGAAAAAGAATTTCATTCGCTTTATGACACACAGTCATGCCAAATTATTTTTAAATAACTATACGAACATTTTCTGATATTCCGCATAAAATTACTTTTTCTACTCAACAGTTTGTTTTGATTTTAATATAGCTATAATTGAATCAATAAAAATAAGAAAAATTGCTCTTAAATATATATATATATATATCTTAATATTAATAGTAAAGAACTCTCTTAAGTTAAATTTGTTATTGAGAACATGATCCCAATAAAAAATGTAACTAAATAATGTTCACATTATTACCCATTTCTTCAGACAATATTTGCACTATTATATAGGAAAAAAATAAATTTCATGTAGGAACGAAAACTTTGATGCGTCTCACAAAAAAGACACTTAATGTTAAAATAATTTTAATAGGTGCATTAAATATCTTTATTGCATTACCATATTAGTGAATCGAATCTTAGTTAAAATAATAAATGAAATGATAATCCTTATCTTGAGAATACAAACGAGTGTTGTGTAACTCACTCTCCATGGTCCTAAAATAGAAAACTGGATCTTATTTCTATAAAGCTCTGACCAGTTAGAAATATAATAAAATATTGAAAAACGTGTACGCAATGATAAAATCATTTAAATTATGGGGAAAACGCTCCTTTATTGCACAAATAGTCCCAAACATTTATTTTGGTTTAAAATATGAATATCACGAATTATTTCAAATGAAAAAAATGGCTTTTAAAAACATGAATTTCACAAACGCTTTGCAGGGCAGATTTAGTAAATAGACAAAGTAGGCAACTGCATAAGGGCTCCGCAACTTTAGATGGCTCCGAAGAGTCGAGTTTTTATTTTTTTGTGGTACTTGCAGAATAATTTTAGTTTTATTTTCACTTAATTTACAAAGACCGTATTAAAATTTAGTATCGTTTAAATTTTGTAACATTGATCTAACAACATTCCTAATCGATTACTTTTTTGCATTTTTTATATTATGTTGTTTTTTAAACCAAAAATAAATACTTTGCTTTATAATTTAAAACAAATTTGAGAACATGTGAATAAATAGTATTTAGACAGTGATAAAAAGTTTTGTCATATTTTTACTAGTTTGCATAAAATTACTTTTCCGTTTTAATTTGAAAATTGCTACTTACTTTAATTTAAAATTACTCAATTACTTTTTTCATACGAGATATACTGAAACCCATGTTCTTGAAAGTGATCTACAATTAAAAGTTTTGTTATTTCAGCTTGTCAAAATCTGCTACTTAATTTTTTTATTTAGGTATTAAATTAAAATCAATAAAATTTATCTGGTTTCAAAAGTTGGAGGGGGGGAATAGGACCCCGAGACTTTCATTGCCTTAGGGCCCCCTAGAGGGCTTAATCCGGTCCTGGCGCTTTGCTAAATACAAAAAATATATTGAAAGGACATATTAAATCTTGTAATGTTAGTACAAGAAAGTGAAACCAAGGTAAACCAAAGAAGCATTGGGGACCAAAATAAACCTCTTCGGAGTCCTTGTTATAAACAATCCAACTATTATATTATTGAGTTATATGAACATTCTGTGGGTATATTTTATGCATGTCATGTGCGACAAAACATCAAAAATATTCATTATTGGTTGTAAAAGAATCAGTTTTTTCTCTCTCTTGAAAAATTTGGGAAACTGATTTGCTTGATAAGCGACAAAGTTGTGTTTTCCCAGAAAGTTATTTATCATATACCGAGAATGGAATATAAATCCCTTTACAAAGCGTTCACACTAATCGCTGTGTACAAGTGGTATTGTAATTCTGTATTTCTCGTCATCTTTTACCTTTATTGCAACGCATACAATGCAAAATCTCATTCTTTAGTTTTCTCATAGTGATTTTTTTATTTAAGAACTACCAATAAGAATCTTGCATAAACCAACCGGTTAAACAGAAATATAATTATATAGTTTTCCATTTTGCATTAATATATGGAGAAAAGCTAATCCAATGAAATTAACTATTTCTAGAATGGAATTCTTAAATTTAATTGAATATTAGCTTAAGTATATCAATAGCAAATCTTAAAAATTTATAATGTGTCCGTAATTATTTTCAGATGTGCTATTGGATTATTTTAATATTTTCAACTGTTAGAAAAGTCTCAATTTACATATATCGTCAACACCATGAAAATATACGAGAGCTGAAATCTTTAAATATTCTGAAACTTTTATCCAGTTCTATGCAGTAAATTAAATCTATCATCATAAATTACACTTATAAATCATTCGATTGAAATAAAATGATGTTTCATCTAATTTTGTGACTGGAAAAATATTACTACCTCTGTCCCATAATAATAATTGATGAATTTAATTTTTCCCATAATAATAGTAGCAAAAGGAAATAAATATAGAACGCAACATTTATTATCAAAACACTAGATTAAATTAAACAATAAATTAAAAATATTACTCCTCATTTTTATTTTAAGTGTTCAGATAATTTCTGGATTTTTCAATAATTTCTTTTCATCAATGTGATTATAATCCTTGTAGTCCATGCATAAACTTTCCGTCAGGAAGTACTTTTAACAGACAAAATTCTACGCGATCTTCGCTATTCTTTTCTATAAGAAATGATTTGATGGTGCTTGAAACTCGTTTTATGGATTTTCCTTCTTCAAAATTTGGAATAATGTAGATTTGGGAACTTCAATGGCGTGAGCTGCTGATCTTCTACTGCCTCTTCTGCTAAAAGGAATATGTCTAAGTTTTTCATGTTCTTCTCTACAATCTTCGCATTTACATCCATAGTTTTCTTTACAACATTAGCATAAGATCCACCTTAACAATTATTTTCAGAAGCACGTTTCCAAATTCAAGATATGGTCATTCTGTTGCATTTAAATAGTTTTCATCTTACGTAATTGCACCTTTCTGCAACTTTTCATTTTTCTTTTGATGCATCAAGAACTGGACAATCGCAACTCGATATTTGCTTGGAAACTCTCTTTTTTCTTATCTTACTTTTACAATGGATTGATATTCCACTGAAATAAAACAATTGATTTCGATCAGCGGATGAAATTAGAAAAAATAGATATAATTCGTAATAATTAGGTTAACCTAAAAATTGAAAGATGGGTCAAAACAAATGACAGATGTCAGGAAACATTGATTTTGATTGAAGGATTCGCAATTTTGAGCTACAACATAACTTACAGCTGAATTCGCCAAAAATTCCCGATTAAATATTCATTTGCTACTATTATCATGGGACAGAGGGAATATAGATCTTTTCTATAGATTTCTCTATAAATAGAAGAGGGTTTATAATAATAAAAATTACAGGGCACCACAATATATTGATTATACTTATACATTCGGAAAGAAAAGAAACTATATTTCACCAAATTAGACGATTAAATATTTAGCGTAGCTTTCTTTTGAAAACATAGTTCATAAGTTTTACCTGAAAAACACAATTTTAAACATTCCTCAGTAAACAATGTATACTGAACAGTGAAACAATGCTACTTAATAAAGCTTTGAAATCCAGAAATGCAAAGCTTTATTAAGTAGCCTACCCTAGCAAAAATTTCAACTATTCGCTTTAAATATTTGCTTCTAAAGGTTTAATAAGTTTTCTTAAACGCATTTTTTCCAAATGGCTATCAAGTTCCGTATTTAATATAATGCTCATCACGGAATTTGTGTCTAGATTCTTTTCAGAGTAGGATGAGACAAAAAAGGCATTTTTATCTTAGTCAGAAATCCATCAGACATTTTTTTAATTCCCAGCTTCTCAGCCACATCCACCCCAAATATCGCTGGATGTTAGAAAAACATTTTACAATTCCCTTCCTCCAAAGCCAATGAGCACGTTCCCTGATCAGACAGCTGTATTTGACGAGCTTGTTATACGGATATTCCAGTGGGCGTCACACAGCCTATTAAGGCTTTTATTGCTTGTTTTCCTTTTCTCATTCACTTTCCGTTTTCTGATATCTTCTTTTGAAACATTCTTCGTCTGGTTTCTTCTTTCGTCTCTTTATGGCAAAGGAGGCTGACATGAGCTAATTTTATGATATATAACAGAAAGTCCAAAAAAGTAAAATTGAAAAGCCAGAGAGATATAATATAATGTTTCAGTTTCGCGCATGATTCTGCTGCATACGAAAAAAACAAAAGACAAAAACATTTTACACATATATATAAAAAAATGTAATCAGTTCTTTCTTTGTCTTTCTGGGTCCTTTCGGGTTCGAAGAGGCTTCCTTTTCTTAAGTCAAGCTTCTTAAATTTTTACATTTTTTGAATCCATGCCTAAGTAAGTAACCCTTGATGAAGTCTGCTTTGATGAAATATTTTATTCTTGTTCTACAATTTTTTAAATCTAAAAAGAATTAAAAACATACTGCTATAGAATTAAAAATGTGCACTATTTTTTGATAAAATTTTTCAACGTGGTCAAATATATAACAATTCTCATTAAAACTGATAAATTTATTCAAGTTTGGGAAGGATAGATACACTGTTTTATGAAAGCTTATGGAAAGAAAAATTGTCAGTTTTCTTTTTCCGCCTCTTTACGGCAAAGGCAGCAAGACATAAGGAATTTTTACAAAGCTATTTTTCAACATGGTCAAGGATATATCAATTCTTATTAAAATTGATAAATTGTATTCAAGTTTCGGAATAAAATATATTTTGTTTCATGAAAGCTTATGGAAAGGAAAAAATAAAGAGTTATTTGATTTATAGAAGCTTGAATAATTACAGAAAAGTTTTCAACAAATGCAAAATAAAAGTTCATGAAGATATTGTATTTTATCTTTAACTGCTTGACGATATATTTTTTAATCTTTTGGAAAAAGGGAGAAATTGAAATTTTCGAACAAACATGTTTCCTTCCTTTACTTAGAAAACTAAATTCCATACATATTATATAAATTTCAAGAAACATGTGTGACATTCAAACCATCCCATAAATGTAATGCTTTTCAATGAAAGAAAATTGGTTTCAGCTACCTCATTTGAATGCATGAAATTTTTCATTTTCTATGGAGAAAACATCGATTTCCAAGCCATACATAATATAAGAAATACTATTAAAGAATTGAATATGGAGCACATTTCAAATACCTGCTTAATATGTTGAGTAATTAAAAACACAATTCCAAATATAATGTTTAACAACATTCTCGAAGCAAGTTTTTCCCAATTTTTAGCGATGGTGGAATATGAACAAATTTGAATATATAATTATAATATAATCATTGTAATATGATCATGGTCACACAATAGACTCTGAGAAAAGAATTATAAAGAAAGAAGGTCTTAGTAATACCATGGACTTTTTCTAAAAACTTTTGGAACAGTTTTGGGCTTTTTTTCCTTTTTCTTCTCTTCTTTTATTAGTATTTTATTTTATTATTTCTTATTCTTATTATTATTTTAACATTTGAAGTTTCGTGTTTCAGCTTTATAATTTATTAGCTGATACCTGCGACTTCGTGTGCGTAGTATAATTATTGGATAGTTTTATATGAAATATTTTACAAAAAATTCCTTTCAGCAAACGATAACAATAAAACCATTGCTGGAAATTGTGTTTGAAAACATTTTCAAAAATTATTTAAAATTGAACAGAATGTTGCATGGAAATGAAATTGGTATCATTGTGAAGATAATGTTTTGAGCATTGAAATGATGTTAAAATGATTTGTGTGCGATAATATTCTCGGAAGTCAGTTTTTTAATTATCTCTAAAGATTTCTACAGAGTGTTCCTGTCACTTTGAATTCAACATGGTAATAAAGCTTGATCCAGATTCTTCTCAGATGGAGTCACTGGTCATTTTTTTCAGCAATCTGTTTATATCAATAAGAATATTATACTTATTAATCTTCTGATATACAAAACATTTCTTTTACAGAATATTTTATCACATATATTAAATCATTTATAAATGAAAACAGAAAAAAAGTCCTTAAGAATTTCTTCTTTAGTCATTAAACATCTTGTATAGGTTTTAAACCAAGCATTGCCAATGGCTAATTAATTGTTAATTAAAATGTTATCTCATGTCCAATATATTTTCTTTGGCATACAATCCAAGTGATTAAAAGTTCTTTCTTTCACGCTAATCTAAAATTTTACTGAGTGAGAAAGTCATCTTCATTTTAAGTTTCAATTATTTCATAACTAACTGTTACCCGCGACTTCGTGCGCGAAGAATTTTAATTATTCCTTTTTTTAATTCACGAATGTAAATATTTTGTTACATTTTGAAAGGGGAAAGTAAAAGTTCTGACGGTTGATAATACTTAATTTTACGGCTGACAGGAGTGCACTGTACATGTATGCTGATATAGTTATGTAAATTGTTTATCTATGATAATATACTTTTGTATACCACGTTATTTGCACGGATGTAGAGGTTGTGTGGGCTGTACACACGTGAACAGGCCACATATAGTTGCCCATGGGAAAAATATGGTTTTTCCAATTGTACGCCTGCCAATTTCAGCGTCTGGCCCTGAGCCTCGCAAATGATATTTTTAAAGGGATTTGTTACCTTTTGAACTGAGATGATAAATCCTTCGGTGTTATCGGAAGGCGTGGAATTAAAACACTCTCTCTTTTCCCTATATCAGTCATAACAGTAGCATTCACGACGTTTGTTCCTAGGTGTGTAATTTGTAACCGTGTGCCATTGCGCAGTCTCGGTATATCGAGGTTACGTATTAGTAGTACTGGCACACCGACTTTCAATCTCGGCTTGTCGGAAGTTGCCCCTGACAATTCTAAGATCTTGAAGAGCTCTACAGAATACGATGTTCCTTGTTAATGCCCATTACCGTATCTACAGAAGGATATTCTGTAATATCTCACTGTGAAAATTAAACAAAACATCGAGAGAATAATTCACTAATGTCATTGGATCACTGTGTAACCGCATTAAAAGCTGCAAATGCTGCGACAACAGGAAACCGGAAGTGTAAAGTCTCCTTTGTTGTAAATGGTCAAAGAAAGCAATATTTTCTTATATTAACTTTAACACTGGCAAAAGCCCGCGCGCGAAACAGTAATTTGGCTTGAATTTATTTCTATAAGAATAAAAAGACTTGTTAGAAATTACGTTACAAAATTATTTTTAAACATTAATAACAATCAGAGAAAACATTTCATCGCAATAGAATTAATAGTATTAAAAAGATCATTTTCTGGTCTTTAAAATGGCATAAAAATAATTGTTGTCTAATAAAGATTTCAGAAGTTATTGGCAAAAAACGTCTAAGCAATAAGCTTAAAAGCGGCTAATGTTCGTTATTTAATTAAATATCTTTAAGAACTAATTAACTCTGAAAGTTGAAAATCGCACCTTGTGTGTAAATTTCATGTCGCTAACGTTCACTGTTTAGGAGGAGTTCTTGTGACCGACCAATCGACCAACAGACAGACAGATACATGTAATTCCTGCCTTGTTTTTAGATATTTATAAATATAAGCAAAATTTTCAGAAATAAGGATAAATTAGTTCAAAGTCTAACCGTTTCCTAGCAGCGAAGTAGGTATAAATTTGAGTTATTTCAAACTCGTCTGCACGTAAAAAATTATTAAACTTTAAAAAATGAATAAAAATTAAAGAAAAAATGTCACAGAAATAAGATTAATATCATTGAAATGGTAAACTTTTTACCTTTAAGATGGTATAAAAATAATTTTTATCGGACTATTTGTTCCGAAGTTACAGCGGAAAAAATGATTACGTGATATTTGATTTTAAAAATAATTTATTCCACATGTTTTCGCATTCTAGAAGGATCACGTGACAGCTTATTGAAAAATAAAAATATTCATCGAGAATCGAGGAGTCAATGGGCTTTCTTTGTTAACTATTTTTAATCTGTAGTCAAAAATAATGAATTTAACGTGATTTCACCTAGCCTATGTCCGTTCTTGGGTTTCAAGCTACAACTGTGCCAATTTTCACCCAAATCGGGTTTGTGGTTTGGTCGTGAAAGCTTAACAAACAGACAGACACACTTTCGCATTTATTATATTATTAAGGATATTATTAAGGATTAAGGATATATTTCAAACCTGAAAACAACAGGTTTGTATTTAAAGGGAGTTCAGAGCTCGAGAAATCTGCGAAAAACAATCCCAAAGATATTTTTTATCAATAAACCAATTAAGAAATTATTTGTTTTTAATCCTGTGGTAGTATTTTGCTAACGCAGGTGTGTTTAATGACTGGCAATTAAGAAACTTCTTTGGAAATTAAGAAAAAGAAATTTAATTGATAGCGTTATTATACATCGTTTACGGTTGAAAAATATAAGTTAGGTTGCATTTAAAGTAAGAAGTACCCAGGGATTACCAACAAAAATTGCTTGCGAAAGGTTGATGAACTGAAAAAGTTAGATTAGACCTGAATAAAAATAGAATTAAAAATTTCGAAATTGCACGACGTGTTCGCACTTTGCCAGATTTCTCTAATTAATGCAAATGGTTTCATTTAAAACTTCTAAATTGCTCCATAATGTGAGTATAAAATGTAGCAAACAAGAATATAAATGTCTCACAACGAGTGAAAAATCATTCAACTGGTATCTACGTTCATACAAGCATGATTTTAATTTATGTTTCTTTCTTACATTGTAAAGCTTTTATTTATTTTTACGAATTAGTATTTATATAGTCCCCGTAGAAGTATTTATATACTCTCATTCTTAACGGATGGTACAGATGCTGTATATCCTCACTTAAGAAGCAACACCACCTACTCAATTTCTTGAAATTTCAAAGAGGAAGAAAATACTCGATTTTTCTCAAGTAATAAAAGATATTTCAGTATTTTTTAACATCTGATATAAGCATGAGGCAGCATATTCCTACCATATGTAAAAAAAATTCAGAAATATTCGTAAGTGAGTGCGAAAAATTGAGTATTTTCTTCCTCTTCGAAATTTAAAAAAATGAGATTGATGATGTGTTGCTTCTTAAATGACGATATAATTATTTTTTTTCACTCTCCAGTCTTATTCATTCACCACTATGTGATGGGTTTGCTAATTTGGAAAATGACATAGTAACACAACGGGAGGTCATAGAAGATATCCAGTCTTATCTTTGAATTACTTGAAAAGAGGGAAAAAGCCTTTCCCATGTTTCTTCGTCAGAATCCTCTATACAAGAGAATTTTCGTCCCATTCCCACAATCTTGGCCAACATTTTCATAATTAGCAACTTCTGTATCCGGACATCCTTTTCCTCCTGCGATGTGGGAAATTAATTAAATCCAAACTTCAATTTTCCTTCCTGCGTCTTCATCACTCCATCCTTTCCTTTGGAGATAGAAGTTCTCGTTTCACCATTTCAACATTCAACTTCGCCTCCTCTTCAGCCCATCATCCCCTAATGAACTCAGAACAGCTTTAGACGTTCTTTCAGGACTTTCTTCCAAGATCCACCGTGTTTCTCCTTCAAAAAGAGTTCCATCAGCTAACTCTTCTTCAAAATCGAACTTTTTAAAACAATGTGCGGCCCATCTCTCTGTCCTTGTGTACATTTTTATTACTGTATTAATTTGTTTTTCATCTTTTTCCTTTCATTTTCTGTTTTTTAATGTATTTTTTACTCTTCGTATAGTTTTTCCATTGCATTTAGTTTTTATTATTTTCCAGCTATTTCATGTATAACTGTGTAACTTTGTGTTTTTCAAGGTTTTATTTTTCCGTGTTTCCAAAATTTTTTTAATGTATAGCACAATAGCAATCCTTCCTAATGCTCCTGTAAAGTTTTGTAAACTTGTTGCGTTTTTAATTCGGCAGCGGTATAGAGAATTATCAATTTTAAGAGAGGTCACCCCCTCGAGTATTTTGATTTTTCTTCCACTTCATGACCGCGTCACTGCTTAAATAACCATATGGTTATAGTTGCAGGGGCATGGAGTGGTGTTATGTTATCTTATACAAGAGAATGTTTAAGTTTTCCTTTAGCCATAATCTAAAGGTTCGATTAATTTATTTCTCACTTTGTGATTTCATTGCTATGGTTTGAATATTCATATATAATAGATAAATTATTTTTTTGGAAAAAATATGTGAAAAAAATTTCTTTATGCTTATGTAATGTATGAATGTTAGCTAAGTATCTATTTCAAGAGACTATAGTCCTGATGTAACTGAACAGTTTCTGTATCTTTCGGTTCATTTTGCAATTAAAATTCGCAAATCTTTGGAAAGCACTTATCTTTATCTTATATTAGTGTACAAGAAATCTTGAGTATAGAGCAAATCCCGATTAGATTCTTAGAACTTTGAATATATGAATAGAATCATTCACAACTCATGGACAAAATTTTAGATTGTAGTAGAAAACATCACAATATTTTTTAAGATTATGCACATGCATGTGAGATTTTTTTAATACAAAGCTGAAATTTTGCACATAACTTAATAAAATACAATTGACATTTTACTTAATAAAATACAATTGACATTTTACGCACTAAAAATATTTGTATACTGGATTCAAATAACAAAATTAATTTTTTTTTCAAGACACGTCAAACCTGCATAAATTCTAATCGAATCCATGTCGTCTAATTTTCGATCTTCTTATGCCTGCTGGAATATTTAAAAAATCATAGACGGGGTCACTGTATTGTACGAGGGGATAACGGAGAAACGGGCTGCAGTACGCAAGATATAGTGCCTAGGGTCTCAAACAAACCAGTAGTATGGAATGGAGAAGAGATAATGTTCGTTAGAGGATAGGGGCCCTTCCCTTCATACCTTCATCGCTTCAATCTTGGAAGAAATGCCCGAAGATGTTCGAAGATCCCATGACAACTGCTCGTGCGGAGAAAAAGGAGATGCAATGCACTATTCCAAAAAATGTCGGATTGCCCTCTCCTGGCATTTCCAAACTCTTTCAGTGCAAAATAAATTACAGTGGTTAAGAAACATTCTCACGAATAACTTCTCAAGAACCCGACTTCGGCTCCTAATGAGCTTCATATGTGATGAGAACAATCTCATTGTAGAGGATAATCATTGAACACGCATCCACCCATACTGACTCACATTTCCGGCTACTTATGACTCTTCTTTTTTTTCCTCTACGTATCTTTATTTTTTTCTATTTTGTTTTGTTTTCTATGTTGCTCTGTCCAGTATATGTTTCTTTTTCATTGTGATTTGTTTTTGTAACTGTTATTTGTTTTTGTCCTTCCTTAAAAAAATAAAATTCCCCATAAATCAGACATCCAAGTATCATCTGGTTAGGAGATAGATTAAAATGCCATACAAGAAATTAAAGAGACAACAACGTTGTTTTAATAAATGAAATATTTATTTAAAGGTTTGCTAATTTTTTGTTATTTTCTGAATTATTGCTATTCGTTCTTAAGTAACAAATAATACTGTAATTTTAGAGTTAAATTTTGCATTGTATTACAATAAGTAAAGAAAATAAATGAAGTTGATATATTTATAGATCTACATATCTTTTTGTCATGCATACACATGAATTCATTGCAATTCACCGACAAAATGATGTAACAAGATTATGTTTATAGTTAGGAACTAAAAATTGCATATTGAAGTAATTTCACATATTTTGGAAAAAAACACTGAAGGAACGTGCTACAGGAAATGATGGAACGATTTTGATGAAATAAATTTTGTTACTCTTAATAAGATCAGTAAGTAACAGCTGATGCTATAGTAAAAAGATAGAGAGAAATTTTAAAACATTAAAAATTATCAACAAACTGTCGGCCGATGCGGGAACGGAATATATCAATTAATTTCCTTTTGTTTTTCCTCCTTTAATTTCTAACCAATTCTCAACTTTTCCGCTGTATAGAGATATGAAAAAAAAATTATTTTTTTTCCGCCCACCATATCTTCTTTTCAGTGCTTCCACAAATACACTGGCAGGACCTGTCCAGACTCTTATATTAAATAATTATATAAATTTACCCATTAACGATAATAAAATTCTGAAAATATTAAAACATTTTAATGCCATTGGAAAAATGCAGCTTCATAAATGTTATGTCTCTCATACATCAGGTTCTGAACGAAAAAATCTTATCAAATGTGAAAGAACTGAAGTTAAATAAAAGTTTGTAAAATAGACCCCCCCCTCTATTTTGTTCTCAGAAAGATGAATATACTTTAGGTTGGAGGGTTATTTTAAAACTCATGCATATTTTATAAATATTCATAATAATATAACCCTTTAAAGATGTGTAACAATATTATAAGTTACATATCTCGAGCTTATTTACGAGCCTATCAAATGCCAAGTTGGAATTCTTGCCGAAAAACCAATTCCTGGAAACGACACTTTCTGGATATGCTTCTATATGCCCATACGGCTATTTTTTCTCTTTATTGCAACGTATGTCACAGATGAAGGCAAACGCATTGCAACCGTATATTTTATAACCTCCACGGATGTTTATCGCTATTTTTATGAGTTTACCAATTACGAAAGTATCATTTTCCGAAGCATAAAGGGCATGTCGAATCGAAAAGGGGATATTCAACGGCGAAATTCTAATGAAACACATAAGTGATCCAATAAAATTTCGAAGAGTGTGGACCAACGAATGGCAATAATAAAAGTGTCAAGTTGATTATATGTATTCTGAAGTAACGAATTATCCTGAGATGCTTTACTTAAGAGTATTAAAAGAACTTTCTTGAACTGCAGTAAAACTTGTTTCCGTTCATTTTAATTTTGATTCGAATTTGAAAGATATTTTCTATTAATAACTGGATTACATAGAATAAGACGCAGTGTACTTTCTAAGAATTTATGAAGTTTAATGAATCTATGCAATAAAAAAAAATCATAACACTACTAATGCTCTTAATTTATTATGTGATAATTTTATGCAGTGCATATTAATTTTAGTTCTTAACCACATAGATTTTAAAAATCAATTACATTGGATTGCATTGCAAACTCTTTTTTTGTTAAAATTTCATTAATTAAAGAATTTTTCACAGCATGAGTTATTAGAATTCCTTAGAATTTTAAGATTTGTTAGATCTTCCATTAATAACAATGATATTTTTCAACTCATAATTTCACCAAAATATTTTCTTATGGCATCCGAGAAGCACTTTCTAAGCTGAATTAAAGGAACAATTTAATACATACCTTTATCTTATTAATAAAATGCAACTATATTTTTCTTTCAGCTGTCCTGAACTTATCTAAGCCGTGTTTCGACAGTGAAGTTCTTTTTCTGATTCTGCTTTATTTTGAAGATGATAAATTTCCAAGATTTGCATCCAATATATAGATAACGGTCAGGAGGGAAAAATACAACACGGAATTTGAAGAAGAAACAAAAAATATTTTTATAAATGAGAAAACAATTAAAAAACTTTTAGACTGCCATACGTTAACTACGTTACTCACAAAAATTAGGAGATACTTCAAAGTGAATATAGAGAGGAAGACAAAGAAATATTTTTTCTTCTGTTTTTACAAAAGCAGTGGCTTGATACCCTTATTTAATCAAAAATATCAGATACTTTTTTATTGTTTCATATTCATTTTGAAATATTCCCTATTTTTTCTCAGCAGTGCAGATCAGCAGTACATTTCCTTGTTTTCCTTCATTTGAACTAATTACAAGATAAGGACTGTGGTTTCTCTCTAAATTAACTTCTCAATTTTCTTCATTACCATTCAAACTACCAAACATTTATGGGGTAACTGATTAGTACAGGAGAGTAAAACGAAGAATTAAGGGATTTTAGCAGATATGGAGACGTTAAATGTTGTTCGCGCATGGGCGCTCCCGATCGTTATTGTTATATCGAATATTCCTTTTTTTTTTTCTTTCGGAAGCTGAAAGAACAAAAGGCAAATGCAGACATGGGTAATAAATTAAGAAATCAATGTCACAACTACTGTAATCATTCTTTCTAATTGTCAATTAATGTTTGTTTTCTTGCCTTTTTTAAGTGAAATTAAAAAGTTAAAGGACAATTGGTCTGTCATTTCCTACTGAGTGTCACTGGAATTTAATCCAGAACAAACGGTGGAGTGGAAGCCTAATCATTTATTGGTGCAATATTCAACCATTACGACAGCAAATATGAAAACATTTTACTCGTACAACTTATGTACATGCCAAACGTAAAAAGCTTAAAAGCAATTTGAGTTTAGTTTTATCCTGAACAATTTTTTAGTGCATTGCTTTACCCTACTTGACTGCATTTAAAAGCAATGCGAATGCAAATGGTAATGTTTCCAAACATAAATTTTTGTAAATTAAAAAAATAAAACAAGGATGAAAACAAGCCCATGTTATAAAGCAATGCAATTAAGAGGATGTTATCAGAATTTTCCTTAATTTTTCTTATTTGTTAAGAAGAATTTAAAAAAATTTAGCATGTTCCACATAATTAATAATCCTTCACCAGAGCGGAATAAAATATTTAATCGCATTAAATAACAATTCAGAAACATTGACTTTTTATAGGTTTCATCAGAAATTAGTAGATCAACTAATAACTGAATATATTTAACTATTCATGTCTTAATAAAAAGTTTTATAACTGAAAATAAATAAGCTTTCTGACTCCCACACATTAACTAGATCAGTAACCGTAAATAAATTTGCATTAATGTATAAAATGTAACAGCCAGGCTTTTTATAATTTTTTTTTAATAAGATGACTGATGCGATTCTTTTGAAATGTGCTGTTGTTGAAGCCATTTATAATCTGCATGGCATAAAATTTGAAGGATTTTTTTACGAAAAAGAAGAAGTTAATGGGGATTTCTTGAGAATGGTTATTTCTCGGAATTTAATTAGAAAACACAAAGAAAAAAGTTTTCTTTCCTTTTGTTTTTCCTGATCCAGTCGATGGAGCAGACTGGTAAAAAATAGAATTTGCAATATGAAATTAATGATAAAGTTTATCTTGCTTTGAGCTTCATTAAATATTGAGAAAATGGCTTTTAATATGGTATTATATTACAGTAGGGTTATAACTGAACCAAAGGGGTTCCGACAAACTTTAAAGATTAGTAAGGGAATCTAAAATAACTAAGTTATGCGTAGAAACATATATATCAAAATGCTGTGTGTCTGTATTGCAAGGTGTTAATTGACCAAAAGGAAACTGTTAAAATCAAGCCGTCAATGGTTCAATCAAACCATCTTTGAGATGAATATCATTGCTGAAATGGTAAACATACCTGTGTGTGTTTATGTTGGAGGTGTTAATTGGGCGAAAAAAAAACAAGTCATTAATGTTTCATTCAAACGAGTAACGAGTTGAACATCAATGATGAGATAGAAGATATGCATTTCGTGTGTGTGCCGAAATGCTGTGCGTCTGTGTTGGAAGGCAAAAATTGGTCAAAGCGAAAGTACGAAATGCAAGCCATCAATGTTTCAGTCAAACGAATTTCAAGTTGAACACCATTGCTGAGAGGGCAAGCATGCATTTCGTACATATGCCGATATGTTATGTGTCTGAGTTATAGGCTAAATACAAGCCATCAATGTTTCAGTCAAATGAGTAATGAGTTGAACGATTGCTAAGATAGCACACATTCATTTAATGCATGGGGCAGAGTAGTTTCGTGTTGACATTTCGAAAGATTTCCAAACATAAGCGTGCCCCAACATGAACTGTGTATGCATGTGCGCAATAGAATGTGAGAAAATAAATTCCGAAAACTAAGAACTGGTGTCTACCATAAATATTCATTCTGAAAGACTCAATTTCACAAAATATTTATAGGAAGGCTTCAAACAGTTCTTGCTAGCCAATAGTTGTACAAACGTGTAAGTATTTCCTGATACAAGCACACCGTTGATCACTTCTGTCAAATACTTCAGACAATAAATTTATCCTTGCCATCTTATAATTGCTGTTCTACTCCACCTTAGATTTGACACTTTTTTTACTGAAATAACGGCAGTTTAAATTTTCCGATTTACTTCAGACTAAACAATACAGTATAGTTCGCAAGCATGGCGTTCGCTCTTAGTTGTTCCTTCTAGATGCTCTTACGCAAAATTTAATTGTTTCGAAACGCCTAACCAACTCTTTTGTCGGAGCTTTTAAAATCGTTTTGTTTTTATTCCCTTTTTACTATTACATTAGTTTAAAGAAAATCTTAAGTAATATTTACAATAACTCTCCGTTAGGAACAGACGATCTTTCAGATTGCTTGGGTATATTTTGTGTTCTTGAAATCTGTTGGTAACGGTTTAAGCTAGCTACCTTTATAGACCTTCGAGAAGTGAGTATAACGAATTTGCAACTTCAGTCATCATGGCAAATAATTGTATTTACTTATTATTTTCTACTTTAGATGCATTTGAAATTCTTCCTTGGTTTTGTTACTCCGAATCAATTTGAATTTTCTAAGTCTTTTATATACCTGTAGTGTCACGATCTTGAAACTTGCATTTGTTGCTTTCACAGAAAAAAAATAAATTCCTTGCATAAAAAGATAATAAGTTATAGTTATACAGGGTGATCATAAATTATTGGACCCATTTCAAAAATTAATAAAAAAAACCAATAATTTTTTTAACTGCGTTTTCTTTAAATGAGAGAGCGAATAAAAAAAATTAAGTCGATGGGCGTTTTCTTGTTTACTTTTTTAGTTTTTCTTGAATATCGCAAAAACTGTTAAGTTTTCAAATTACAATTGATATAACAAATTAAAGAGCGTAAAATTCACTACAAAGACATGCTATTATTTTTCTTCTAGCTTTAATTGCTTCGCGGATAATGTCTCTGAAAATGGGAGATATCCAATAATTTACAACCTCCAAGACCGCCGTAACGGTGCGTTACATTTTAAAACGCGCTCTCAGTTTTAAAAACGCCGTAGTTGTAACATTATTAGTTTTTTTATTAATTATTCAAATGGGTTCATGTATCCATTTTTGAAATGGGTATGACAATCCTGTGCATTAAGAAATGGCAAAGAATATGTTAATACATTAAGAAATATAATATAAATTAATAAATGCATTAAGCACAGTACTTTTATTTAGTATGTGCCCTCGAAACTTTTATTTACAACTTCTAATCATTGGGGAATGAAACTGTTAAAATTTTTCAGATTTATTAATTTTACTGAACTAGTTGGTGTTGTCTGTTTTAAGTTATATTTCTATGTTTTAATATTTAATGACAGATCATAATTAAATAATTCCGAAAGCAATGATTAAAAATATATTAGTTCTCTCAAACTATATGATATGGAAGTTAGATAAGATGACTAACTGATATATCAAGGTAATAATCGCAAAGTACCTAAATTTGATGCTTATCAGTTGCTGATTAGAAATGTCAAACATAGTTATCGCAGAATCATAAATTTTGATCTTGAATATTTGTAAATATTTTGATGTAATATGCGACAAGTTGTATTTAAAAGCACTATTTGCAGAAAGCACTATGACGCAGATTCTTTATTATCTGGAGCACCGACATTTTCTTGAAACTGAAGAGCTACATATTTTAACTTGCAGAATGTATTTTGAAAAATACTTTATATATGTATACTGAATGATTATAACATTAAATAAAGCACACTTAAAAGAATATTTTTTTGAATCGATACACAATAAGTATTTGGGTATGAAAAAAATTTCTTTTGAAAATTAAGAAAAAAATATGTAAGATAGTTCATACAATTTGAGAGTAATCTCATCACTTATATTTTAGTCTTGATAGTAATTTCAAGTTTATAGAAAATTCATGACACTCAATATGTACTAAAGTTAACTAAGGTTACAAAGATAGAAGTACTAGAATAGCAGAGAAAAGATATTAAAGTTCCAAGTTAAACACCAAATTTTGAAGCTTTCATGATACTGCTGCTTATTAGTTTCTAAAATCTGTTTGGCCAGCACTTCTCCGACATGAAACGCAAAACAAAATATTTGTTAAATAGTTTATTGTGAATATTTAATCAAGTATGCTAAGTTATAACTTTAGTGGAGAAAATATCATAGAAAGTAATATGAGGATTTTATGTTAAACAGTGAGAAATTTGGAAGTTTCATAACACTGTAGTAACTTCATATCTTCATGAACTTGTATATTTTGTTTAGAGAGTACTTCAACTAAGTAAAACGCAAAAAAAGTTTTTTGATTAATTATTGTGATTATTGAGCAAGTATGCTATATATAATTATCATGCAAGTATGCTAAATTAGAGAAGTAAAACCTTGTTTGTTGGTGTTTTTAAGATATGGACAATGTGATTCGGGCAGAGTATTGCTCAAATCATTCCATTCTCTTAATACTTCCACGGTTCAGACTTTTCATGACATAGCTACCTTCACAAATACAAAGGAAACTATAATGAGTTGAAGTCAAGACCACAATTCACATTCCTCTAATAATTACAATATGGTATCCAAAAGTCCGTGACTATTTTAAAATATTTGCCTAAGACATAGGGTCTAAAGTTTTTAAGTGCTTTTATTACAGCCATAACTTGGAGCTCATAACTTGAATATTTACGTTCAGTATCAGATGTTTTATGACTCGTATAATACACAAGGTGCAACTGATTATCAACTATTGACTTTTGAAGCAAGCACGCTCCGAAACCATCTATACTCGCGTCGGTATGAATTTCTGTTTCACTTTTAAGATTATACAGACATAACTCAGGTTCTTTACTTAAAATTCGTTTAAGCTCGTTAAAGGATGCACGTTATTTGAAACCAAAACTAAAATTACTGTTCTTTTTTAACAAGTCACTTAGAGGTTTAGCCATTGATGAATAGTGCGGTATTAATTTCCTCAAGCACCCAGTTAGTCCTAAATAGCTTTTAATATCTTTAGTACATTTTGGTTTTGGGAAATTCATAACAGCTTTTATTTTCAAAGGAGAAACATAAAGTTTAACAGCTTTAATTCTATGACCTAGAAATTCTCACGTTTTAAGAATCAACACTTCTTAATATTTAACTCCAATCCGTACTCAGATGCTGTTTGCAAAACACGTTGCAATCTTTCAATACCCCGAGATTCATTTTGAGAAGAAATAATCAAATCATCTAAATAAATCATGACTACGTTTTCTTTAATGAGATCATGAAATACATTATAAATATACACTTCAAAAATACTTGGGCTATTAGTCAGACCAAAACTCATCTTATTAAACTAGTATTGCCCAGTATCCGTTACGAAGGAAGTATATTTCTTTGACGAAGAGTCAATGTCGACTTGGGAAAAAACAATCTCCAGATCTAAAGTTGTAAAAATATTCGCAGACTGCAACCTGTCCAATAAGTCATCAATCAGTGGCAACGGAAAATGTTCGCGCACTGTCATTTTTTTAAATCTTCGGTAATCTATCCATAACTTCGATGATCCCTCTTTTTTCTTAACCAAGACAACTGAGGAACTATATTCTGATGTACTCTACCGAATTATTTTTTCTTTCAACCACTGCCCCAACTAAAAAGTCTGCAGAAAATTTTTTTTAAAGTTTTCTTAAAGATTTCTGCAGATTTTTTTGAAGACAAAAAAAAATCTGCATTTTTTCTTCAATTTAATCTGCAGAAAATTTTCTTATTATAATTTTCTCTAAATATATTCCGCAGATTTTTTTAAGACAGAAAAAATCTGCATTTTTTCTTCAATTTAATCTGCAGAAAATTTTCTTATTATATTTTTCTCTAAACATTCTGCAGATTTTTTGAAGACAGAAAAAAATCTGCATTTTTTCTTCAATTTAATCTGCATAAAATCTCTCAAAAATTCTTATTAAATTTTCCTCTAAATATTCTGCAGATTTTGTAAGATAGCAAAAAAATCTGCATTTTTTCTTCAATTTAATCTGCATAAAATCTGCAAAAAAAATTTATTTTCATTTTTTTCTTTAAATATCCTGTAGATGTTTTAAGACTTTACATTTTGTTTTCAATTCAATTTGCAGTTATTTAGCAGATTTTCACAAAAACATTAAACTTGACCAATATCTGTTGATTTTTTGGAAGATTTAACTGCAATTTCATAATATCTGTATTTCTCTAAATACATATTTTGCACCATATTCTCTAATATTGTAGCTTTATTTTCCAAAGGATATGAAACAAAATTAGAATGGAATTATCATTATTGTTTAATTCTACAGTAGACAGGAGTTTCAAAAAATTTCCCAATCGAAAATTGTCTTAGGCACTAATTTTTTTAAATATATATATGCCACTGAAAAAATTGAATTCTAAATTAATCTTTAAAATAAATATTTGTGGTTTTACCATTTTAAACTTTTCCCTCATAATTTAAATAATTTCCAATTAGTTTTCCAACTGTCTTTCTGACTAGCTACTTTCCTCCAAAAAGAAGCGGAAAGTGGAACTTGCGCCCTTTGGATGGAAAGAAGGCTTACCAGAAAGATAGAAGGTGAAATCGAATTTACTGAAACAGAGAATCTAAATTATTTGGAACATATTTAATTCAGATATTCTACATTTTTTTCTGCAGAAAATCTGAAGGTATTTGGAATATGGTTTTCTTCAGATATTCTGCATTTTTTTCTGCAGAAAATCTGAAGAAAACATGTTCCAAATACCTTCAGAATTTCTGCAGATTTTTTGAAGATTTTTTTTAGCTGGGGCTCGATCTGTGTTTCAACTATCTGTTTCTTAATGAAAGGCAAATAATAAATAATTAATAATAAGTAATTTTGCTAAATTTTAAGAATTATAACTATTAATGAAAGACAAGTTATTGGTATATCACTTGTACAACAATTGTTTTTGTTTTATTCGGCTTGTAGTTACGAAGAAGATTTAGAACTTTTTCTTGTTGCACTTTATTTGGAATATAAGTTAAATGTAATTCCTGTTCGTAAGTCATCACTTCTGCTACATTGATAAAAAAAGAACCCGAAAGAGTTTTATAGCTTGGTTTTGTAAATTTTACCTCTTTTCCGGAGACGATTAATGTGCACTGATTTATGACATTACAACCAACTATGAGATCGAAAGAAAAGGATGAATCGCTTACTACACAAATTTCAGCTTCAAATTCTAAATCATCTATTGGAATTTTGGTTTTAGTCACCTTTTGTCATATAATTTTCCTAACGATGGGAACGGAATTTATATCGAGCTCCTAAAAAGCCCCAAAATAAATAAAATTTTAGCATGGAGAAAAAGAATAAATGATAGACTTCATGCTTAACTGATAATAGCTGAAAATATATCATATGCTCATTTGAAGAACCTTTAATTACTAATTAAACAATAGCTATATTTAAGACTGACTTATGAGACAATTATAAGCCGTCATGCAAATACATCATTCATTAAGGTCAGCGAGATTATGACTAAGACAGAGATGACAAGAAAATCTTCGAACTAATTTTTCCAGAAAAGCTGAACTTGAGGGAAAGGTTTTGTAAGTAAAATCACCTCCTGGATTTCGTTTGTCAACACTGGAGAACATAAATCATTGACCTTAATTCCTCGAGACGTTAGGGCGAAGAAAAGAAGCATTGATCATTCCCTCTCTTTGATGGGAAGTGCATTTCACAAAGAAATGCGAGCGATTAAAATTGGTTTGACTTCTGAAAAGAAGGCTCTCGGATTCTTCATTGCTTTGAGTCCTACCTTTCAAATTTGGAGTGAATTAATTTATTTTAAGCACTCTTTTGTTTGAAAAGTTCGCTGGAAAGAAAACAGATAATTTGTTCTGAATGACAACATAAATGGTTTGCCTACAAGTGAAACTCATCTTGTCACATTGTTGTATATTTTAGATTAATTTTAATTGCACTCTTTTCTGAAAGTTAGTTTGCAACTTATTTTTCTTAAATGATTGATTGGCACATATATAGAGAGGTAAATAAGTTATTATATATTTTTTTCTTGCTTTACTTAGTCTTAACACCCTGATGATATTAATTGTCATGAAGAACGTTTTCGCAATGACGAGTTAATTTTTCACATATTAAAAAGGATTACTTGAATATAAAATTAAAAAATGATGAAGAAATTAAACAACGTCAATAATCAAGATACGACTATATAGAATTTATTTCGAGATAAAAAATTGCTTAACTCCTTTTTATGATTTTGTAGTTATTAAGATTATCAAACAACTTTCTAATTCTGATTTTAATTTCTTTAAATCCTTTTCATTGAAAAAGTTGTTTTCCGAGACAGAATTAAGTGGGAAAAAATTAGAAGAATTCAACTCGAACTTGTATAAAGATTCTTATTATCCTTATACACCTTTAAGAAAGTTGTCTTGATGAAACAGATAAGGAGTTTAAAACAACTCGACGAAATTGCAGATTTTGAGTTGGAAAGGACAACCGATATCGGATGGAAGTTAACAGCAGAAAAGATTAAAAATAATATAAATAATTGTAGTGTGCGCGTGTGTGTGCTAATTTAACTTCCAGTTAGCTTAATTTTTCTTATTGAACTTGTAATGCAAATATATAGAGTTATATAATGATACAATTTTACCAATCCATTATTTTGCGTAAGTATTTAATCTACCACTACTAAGTTGATACATTAAGGTGCATACACTTAACTTGTTCTCCCACGACTAAACAGAAAAGTATTTTTACGCGTGAATGAAACAACATGTTAAGTGCAGAAGTTTATTGAATTTATCTATGATTAAAAGAACTATAGCCATGATAATAAAAATAAAACATTTTGAATACGTTTTTGTCTCTAAATTGCCGGAACAGCAAAAATCGAGTGAAAAAATGTTTCCTTTAAACTTTAAAGCTCGTTTTCTCAAATTCACTTAATTGGCACTTAACGTGTGCATCCACTCAGCATTTTAATAGTACCTTCTAGCAGAGCAATTTCCCCAACATCGTTGACGACAAATAACAAAAAATCTAAATTAAATGTGCAATACAGAAATCAGTAAACAATGCATTAAACTGTTCTTCCAATTAAAATAAATTTTATCTTACTTCTGTAAGCACCCTTTAAATTTTTGCTTCTTATTTTCAGCTAATTTGTGATTGTAGGATAAAAAAATTAAATTTCCACCTCTTTGTGGATAGTTAAAATTCTGTTATAATTCCTTTTGTATAAAAAAAATTACTCTTCCGCGCTTTAAAGAATGGAATATGTTAATTCTTTTGGTTTTAAAAAACTAAGCGTCTTTAAAAAATATTTGAGTATTGTTTACGTTTTGAGGATGCTGATGCAAGGCCCCAATTTTTAACGTAAAAAGCATTTATGGCCTCTACGAAGTTGTAAAAAACAAAGAAAAAAGAGAGAAAATTACAGTCATGAATAAACGAACTCCGCATTAACACTATAATGACGGTTCGGCCGGTTTCAGGCAATCAGATGCTTATCATTTAATGGCGACGAAAACCGTTTCTATTTTAAAGGGTTAAATTTCCCTTTATTGATTCAGAGAACAACTGAGTATAGGGTCAAAAACTGGAGAACCTTCGCATAACCTCACAATCACAGTTTAACTTTTGTTTTCGGAAATGACATTTCTTATAAAGCTGATGTATGAATAGTGATGTGGGATTCATTAAATGTAAACAATTACAAAAATTGGCTAGTTGATTGCTTTTTTTTATTTCAGAGTTATCTTTTTAGAACAGAATTCAAGCGTTTTAAAACTGACTAAATGTGAGCAGAAAATTTCCGAAAAGTTGCATTTTTCTAATCATACTTTCTTGCTATCAGTTGTGTCTCTGAAGAAATGAAATGTATATAAACTCTAAAGAATAATATATTTAAGAAAAAAATATAACACATTATATCCTTGCTGTTTCCTTAAAATAATAATCCGTCCCAATACATTCTTACTGGAAGCATGAAAAATAAAAGGCTATAAAATAGAACATTAGATAATTGAAAAATATTCCACAGTTAAATTTTTTTTAAATTATGCATGAAATTGTATTTAGACCAAATATAAAATCGCCTGTCCCATATTGAAATTTGTTCCTTTAAAAAAGTATAAAATAAGTATCCAGTAGTTTTAGTCAGTGCCTCATGTCAAAAATGTTTTGATATTCTTTGTTTTCTGCAGGAAACTCTTATGAATTTTGATAATTTGTAACATTCGTCTAGTCTAATTTGTTACTCTTAATTTATATAACATCAATTATGCCCTTTACTTTCGTGTTAATTTTATTTTCATGAAACAATGCAGGAATATAAATAAACTCCAATGGAATATATTTTCTTTGAAATCGCTTGCCTGCATTCTAGAGGAAACAAGTGTAAAAATTTGTATCATTTACAAGTTTCTGTTAACAAATCAATTTTTAACAATTATTTATATCATTAATTAATTAATTTTATTGTTAAAATTTTGATTTGAAATGGGAAATGTTTAATGTAGTAATTTATTCCATTAAATAATTTATTTTATTTAGCCTTAATATTCAAAACTAATGATTTTAATTAATTTTGCTTTCTTCCTTCACTCACTTATACAGATATAAAGAACTGCGGTTTACCACTTAAATGTTTTGCTTGTGGGCTGTACGTGAATTGAATTATAGTATATTTGAACAAATTAACTAAAATTGAGTCATTTATAAACGTTGTAATATGAAACAAAAATGACGTTTCATTCATAAACATCTCAAATGTTCCATAACATCTTAATTAAATCTGAACTACAAAATATTTCTCAATGAGAAAATGCCGTCTAATTAGATAATGGAGGAAAAACTGTTAGGGTGTTAAAACATGAAAAAAATGTAAGGAGAGGAGTTAAAATGGTAAAAACATTTAATAAGTAAAATTAGACCAAGTTTATGTAATATATTAAGAAAAGTAATAGAAACAGCTTCGTAATATAATCTCATTTCTTGGAAATTATAATTTAGAAATATGTAGATGTTGATTTAATGAGAAGTCTTCAGAAAAGTTAAAAAGAAACGCTAAAGAAAGACAAAAGTTGGGAATTTTAATACAGTTCTTCCATTCTACACGATATAGTAAAATATTCAAGGAATATTTAAAACTAAATTCAAAATAGGAAGATTTATTTAAATTTCGTAAATATAGTGTTTATAATAGTTAAATTGTTAACTAAATTACTGTAAATTCGGAGTTTATACTTCTTACCACCATTTATATGGAAATTCGATTTTTCACAAATTTAGAACTAAAATTGCATTTCACTCTGCCATAAGATTAGAAGCATTGAAAATATGTAATGAGCTTAAAATGACAGAGGGAATGATTTATTTGTTTTATTCACTTTGCGCTTTTAGTCACACTATTTGCTTTCCAAAATGTCTCTTTTAGAATTTCAAAAATTCTTTCAAAATGAAATTTATTCAAAAGACATTGTTATTGGAAATAAACCCTGCGAAATGAGTTCCAAGCATATTCGGATCAGAGGTTCTAGATCAGATAGATCTAGAAATTTTTGCTAGTCAAATTCTTTAAAATATCGTAACGAAATAAAATTTAAATGTATTAATAATATGAATTAGGATTATTCTGTTTCATAATTTCCTCATTGAAAATATAAATACGTGTGCTGGTAGCGAAATAATCTCTAAGATATGCCATATGAAATGTTTACATAATGATAAATGAGCACGAAAATAAATGAAATTAAATAATATATTTAGAATAAATGACTCAGATGTAAAGTAAATTATAAAAGTAGGAGGTAGAAAATAGAAGCATGAAACTTCTCTTCTAATTGGTAGTTTGCTTGCCGAAAATAATTGAGTGATTCAGCAGAAAATATAGATATCTCTAATCTTGTAATAGAATGAAAACACAGTAGTTTCATTTAATAAACTTATTTATAGAAACAATGGCTCGTGCAATTTCCAGAACTTCCACAATAGTTAATTTTTTTCATAAATATTTTATGTGCATATTCAGCGGTTTTATCTTTTAAATAGTTTATATATTTGCGAATGTTCTGATATACAATTATTTATTAAAGAAAAGAAAATCGATTTCATGATAAGTAGAATTTAAATTTCTATTTCCGCCCGAAGGGTGGTATAAGAGGCTAGTATAATTTATATTTCGTTCTGAACATTATAACGAGGTGTATTTATTTGTGCATTGCTATGGATTTCATTATTGTTTTCCGTCATTGAAATCCAAATATATTTTATGACTCTCTCAAAGAATTATACTCTATATTTGGGGAAAATAGTAAAAATTATAAGTGCTAGATATCTCTGTGAAAATAACAAAATGAGGGTCGCGATGCATTAGTTTTTACCGTTTTCGCAACATTGAACTGGTGAATGAAATATTGCTACAGATAGATGTATAAACCAAAACCTTTTCTCATATGCGCACGTATTATGTAATCGGCAGACAGTCTTGTGAATTATGTGATTTGAATGAGTTTAAGAAAAGATTTAGATTTATAAATGGTAATTCGTTAAACATAAAACTCTTAAAGCTTGTATTATTTATAAATGAATATCATTTGTAACATAATTTTCATTTTGTAGAGTTAAACAATATCTTATTGGCACTAAAGAATTGCATATTTACATTAAAGATAATTAAGGAATATTTTCATAATTATAATGAATGTTGGTATACAGAATTTTAGCCAGATGTGGGTTTTTTTTTTTTCTTTTGTTTTGAAACATTCAGCGTGTGTGTAATGGATTTTGTTTTTAAACTAATGTATAAACTTTTCTCTATAAACATTTATTTATTCTCAAAAAGCTACCTCTTTTTAAATTTAAAACAGCTCTGATATTCTTAACATTTATCCTCTCATGAATGAATGAAGTCAAAGAGATGCACGTTTTTGTACACTCCAAAGAAAATGAAATTAGAAAACTAAAAGAAAAGTTAGAAGAAGTATTAATTGGTCAAAGCATTTCTAGCTGGACGTTAAAGTATTTCATAATACTGATTACAGATTCTTGATATATTGCATTTTTGAAGCACATTTTTCTTTAGTAGAATTGGGATTCTTGTTATTTCTGCATTTAAAACTATTAAAAGCACCTTGCCAAAATTTTCTTTTCATAGTACAGCTTATTTATTTATATATCTATCATTTGGAAACATATAATATCTTTGGAAATTAAAATAATAAAGATAATCTCTGTGATGATAATCATTAATATGATTATCTTCCATACGATTCATTTCTTATCTTTTTTCGTTCAGGCTAATATATATTTTGATGAATATTATTTATAATCTCATATTATTATTCTAGATATTATCTAAAATACAGAAAACCTGTTTTTGTATTCATAACTACAGATTATATATGAAAAAAAAAAAAAAAACCATTCATCCATTCGATGTCCAAATTTACTGAAAAACTTATAGTATATGGCTTCATTTTTCATAACTTTTCTGTTGCTTTTTTTTTTTCTTGAACGTTGGTCAATGCATTTAGAAAAATATGTACAGAATTGATGGTTATTTATTAGTCGAATGTAAATAATTCATATTAAAAAGACTGTCTTCGTTTCTTTTGTGTTTGTTGAGAATAAATGGAAGGTGCAGGCGTTGGTTTCCATTTCATTTCATGTTTGAGATATACTACAACGCTGTTCTTGCATAAGGATGGAAGTGTACCTGTTGCCAGAGAGATTTTCTTAGACAGAAGTTCTGGGACAATATTAATAATTTTTTTACTAAATATTTCTAAATAGAACAACAAATCTAATTTATATTTTAATTTCCTGCATTATGTTACCCACAATCGATCTTAAAATTTTTTTCCAACTTGCCATCAGGATCGGCAAGAAAAATAATCCTCCTACATCATTTTACTTTTAATTCTCCTGGCCAAGATGGCATTGATCAGCACTCGTAATGTAGACTCTGAGAAATTTGAGGAAGGATTGTGCCCTCATCTAAAATGAGCAAGAAATATTCCGTCTTCTGGATCTTTCCCTTTGAGTATTTTCAGAGTGCCATCCTTAAGGCTGGCTATATTGATTGGCCTCACAAGAATTTGGAGAGCTCTTTCTCGACGAAGAATAAACACTTTGATCTATACCCATGATGAATTCCGAAAAAAATTGCGCACAATGAGGATTCACTGGAATATTTTAAAAAGAAATGAATGCAGAATCAAAGAATAGTTTCCTCAAAGTGAGAGTCGCTTCTTGATCTCTCATAGTCAAAATTATTTTCCACCAGTTTTAAAAACCAGCCCAAATTAACGCCGAAAAATTTTATTACTGTTCAGACTCATTTAGCCGCTTTCCATCAAAAAGATACAAAGACTTTTAGTTAATTGATCAAAATTAATAGTTATATCTAATTTATTATTACAGTTATATCTATTACGCCCCTAAAGTTAACATCTGTATTTGATTAATAAGATATAACATTTAATGTTTAATTTCGTCATTTTCCAAATTTAGAATGTAAAGTTAGAGTTTCAACATTTATTTATGCTTCTTCTTAGTTAAACCTAAACTTCTTCAAAGAACTTTACATTAGAGTCTGTGAATAATTGATCATTGCATAATGAAAATAATTTCTGCACTCGTTCTTATGTTACATTTCAGCAATTCATCATTTTTCAACATTTCACAGATATTTTTGCAATCTTAGATCTCGCTCTCATCAAGTACATTGGACATTCTTTTGAGGTAATGCATCAAAGTCAAAGACCCCATGTTTATGAGAGAAGTAAGGATAAACTTTACTGTGTTTTTTATTTATAAGCAATGTAGATATTCTGTAGAAAACGTATTCGGTTCTTATGAGACTTGGAAGAAGAATCTATAACTGTTGCTTGATGAGATTGGATAGATATTTTCAATCGGCATTATTTTTAATCAGTAAAATGCAAGTGGCTATTGTTTTACAGAGTGTTCTTTTTATTCTTCATTCTGTGCCATTTTAAGAAATTAAATACATTATATTAAAGTTGAAGAATACTTTCGGGATTTTACAATTTAGATTTTCTTCTACAAAATATATTTAAAATTTGGAGAGAAAAGTCATACTTAAACATTTGCAATTTCTCATGAGTTGCATGAATTTCGTAGCCTAGAAAATTGATAACAGGTCAAACAATTATCTATGAATTTCAATTCATATAATCATTGTATATAGAAATGCGTGAAGTTTCTCAATACTTAAACTCAACAAAACGAACTGCTCCAAAAATATTCTATTTATAGAAGCTTTAAAGCTATTTTCGAAACAATGGAGTATTCAATAACATTATTTTTTCATTAAATATGAAAACATTTCTTTATCTGAAATTATAATTTAGATTGTCTCACTACTTCTTCTAAATGCATCTGAATGTCATATTTACTAGAAAAGACTAAAAAATGCGTAGTCATTTTGAAAAATACGGCCTCAAAAAAGTCGTGATAAAAATATTTTATATTTGAATCATAATAAGAATTTGATCTGCGTTTCAAATATTCAGACAAAACTAATTTAACTTTCTTTTATACCATTATAAGGCACGTCCAACTGAAAGTGTGGTTTTCTGTGATGAAATCATTTTAAGCTTCCAGAACATAGCTGAAATGCCACGAAATGTTTCAATAGCCATTAGTATAAAATCATTGTACCATCTGAAAGGTTCACTTGATATACACGTTCCTCTATATACTTTGACTGTAATTTAAAAAAATTGCTGGACACAGTTAGAGACTGTTAAGAGAAATTAAGGACATGGATAAGTTGCTTTTTTGTCCCTATTGTTTCATTCAACGACACAACACCATTGGCCCAACCTACAATTAAAGTTTCAAAGGCATACACAACCATCTACCAAACAAATCTGAGATATAATTTGTGAATACTGCTGCCATGTATATAATATTTGTATTTACTTTTATACCATTAAGAAGAACGAGCAAAAAATAACCCCGCTGGGTGCGCCATGGTTTTGATGACGAAACTTTCATATTTAATGAAATTATTTTTTTATATATTAGAAACATTCAATATATATTTTACTTATGATTATGAATTGCGATATAACTAAGAGGAATGAAGAGGAATGTAGCGATAATCTTTCTCATCTAAGGAAACGTCGCCTTTAAAACAAGCACCGGGTTTATCTTTGAGTTTATTCCTCTCATTATATGTTTTGAATTATCTTTATTAAACCTTCTTTTATATGAGTCAACGATAAAATTTCTCTGTTACCTTCAATCAATGCAATATCATTATAGTAAAAAGTTTATAATGCTCTCTGTTAACCAAGTGAATTGCAATGCACTATTCTTCATAACAGGTATGAGATTTATATATTCCTCATGTACCTTAATCACTTGAATAAAATGAAAACAAACTCCTTCTGACATTTATTGGCAGTTTTCTGCGAAATAAAATACTTTTCGAACCTTCATGTTCTTTTAATGATTGATTTTTTTCTCGCGTGCTGATGTCTCCGACTCGCATTCATTGAACCCTTACCTCTTTTTACAGACTTTCAATTGCAAGTATCTCAACTTTAATCTCTGTTTAAAACTTCTTTCTGGATTTGCGAGTCAGGTATTTCACTTTTAACGTTGAAGTCTGAACCTGTAGAGTCCTGAGACTTACCAGCTTTAAAAAATAAATAAATGCCCCTTTTCGATGTTGACGAATGAAATATTAACGATACCTTAGAAAAATACATCGAGTAGTATTTTATTCATTTAATAAGAGATATTTTGTGTCATTTCTTTTACCATTTCGGAAGTTTCTAAAATAAGCTTTGTTTCTAGGTATCCATGCACGTGTTCTAGTTGATGAAATAGCTGGTGAAACATTTAGGAGTTAAAATTTTGTTGAAGCTATTTGAAAGGATTCTATTTCTGTCATTGCTTATGAAAGCATTTTCAGTTAATAAATGATCAAAATAAGAAAACTGGAAGATAAATTTACAGGCTTCCATAAACTGAAATGGATTTATTTTTTACAAATTTTCTCCTAAAAAATTAAGACATTTTTGTCTTAAATGTTCAATCTCACTGAAGCTAGCTATACTTTCTCAAAATATATTTGGATAAGTCTTGGCTATGTAGCTATTTCACCATTTTTAGAGGTCCATGAAATACTTTCTAAAGCCCATTTTGCTTCATATAGTGTTATCGATCCCAGTCACCACCAGACAGAGCAGTGTGATGTCACAAGAAGACCCCAGAAGCCATCAGATGGCAAGAAAGAAAAATATTGATTGGCACGTGCGATGAACCAAAAAACAAGATTGACCTGGAAATTCGTGCAAAGTTCCTCAACAAATAAGTCAAAATTGAGAAGGGGTGCCCCGTCTGAATCTTGTTATTCAAAGGGAACACAGAGGTGACGTAGCGCAAATACACTGCCTCTTCAACACCCTTTTTGAGCCAGAGTCTCTGGCACCTAAATTCACACACCTTGTAAAGTAGAGATCTAGAAATGCTCCTTCTGTAATCATCCACAAGGAATAATGTGTTTTCAGTGGTAATTGGCTGTATATAATTTCATCTTCCAGGTATCTCATGTAAAGATTAGGGTCAGCATTGGTCATAAAATAACGATGAAACGGATTTCAGAATTCGTTACATAAATTTAATTACTCATTTGAGTTTAATATTATGAAAATCAGCAAGATAATCTTCTTATGGAACCAATAAGAAGTCTGTTAATTACCTGAGAATGACCAAACTCATTTATTTAAAAACATATAAAGTCGTTATTTGAAAATGATTCAAAATTCTCCTAGGAAATTCTGGCAAATTTAATCCTCTTTACCAGTGAATCCTCAAGCTCAGTTCCTTCCGTACAGAGAATTATGACATTTACACTTATAATTCAAAAAAAAATTAATGCATTCATAAAATATTCGATACAACATGATAAGTAATCCATTAACATCTCAGTGTTCTGGCTGGGCTCTTATTTGAATCCATACGAAAAAAAAAAATACCCAAAGTAGAAGGGGATACCCTAATTAGACGGTACATTGTTTATCAGAATTAAAATAATTTCGTAACTAAACATTTACAAGTGAATGAAATGAAGTTAAACATGGCTGCTAGAGTTTAGAGTTTATGTTTTAAAAATACTCCATTTGATCTTGCTTTAGCAAATAACCTTTCTGTAGAGGAAGACTTGTGCTCTTTCGTCGTGAGATTCATATTTTTCACTACCATAATTTTAATTGATCCGACGATTTGTGCGAAATAGAATGGGGAAGATTTTGCATAATGTATGATCTCCTTTTTCAAGTTGCGTGAGGACAAGTTTTTCATTCTGGATTCTTAGAGGATTGAGCAATATTCTAGGCTTGAAGCTTTTTATTTGGTCCCATGTTAATTAATTACCTCTAAAGCTATGTAATATTTTAATGTAAATAATTATTTCAAGCAAATGTAATATTGTATTTTTTGTTTTCACCGTTTTATGGTAAAACAAGTGTATATTTTTTATTGAATTTAAAGTTTTACGTATGAATTACGAGATTAAGTTTTCACAAGGCAGAGTAGTAATAATATATGAGTTGTGATACAGATTATCATAAAAGCTCTTAAAGATATTCATATTTTGCCAGTAAAAACTAAAAATGCCTTCTATCAAACAATAGAAACTTTATGCTCAATAGCATGATTTAGTCGAATTTTATTTTCAGATTCTTTAATCATCACAAGTTTATAATTTCAGAAAACACCATTTAACAATATATTTTGAGACTAGTTTTGAAGAAAAAATAATAAAAATCATATTTTGCAGGTATGAATAAACATGTCATGTAAAGAGAAGGATCAGTTGAATATAATGTTTAAACTTTAGAACGTCTGTCTTTTATATCAACTATACTGAATCTCATGGTGCAATTCTGGGAACCGAATACAAGCATCCTTGTTAGTGTAATTCCCGTGTTTGTATAACGTCTAATCCAGCAGATATGCTTGCGTGTTGATTAACATGGTATTTACCGTTTATAATTCGGTAGCAATACTGTGTATCACAATCTGTTTATTTTCTTACAAGTGAAATTGTTTGAATTTTTTTGACAAGTGAGTTGGAAATATTCACATACTTAAATTAATTAATTTTTCCATTGATATAAATGTCGCGTCTCACCGCCGATTAAGATACGCTTTTTTTGGTTTCTTTATACCATCATGCACATGCTATTCTGACTATTTAATTACCGGTGTAAATTGATCCTCTTATTTTTGATGAATACATTTCTGAGAGAATGGAATGAGAAGATTCTATGAGAATATTTGAGGAGGAAGTGCTACAAAGTTTTCTCATCCGACTCTGAATAAATTACAATTCGTCCCAAGTTATCGCATTGCTGTAAATTGATAAATTGTGTGAAAAATATATAAAGTCAATTAACTGTAAATTAAATGCGATTTTAAATCCTGAAAACGAAATAGAAAGGGTTTAAAATATCAGTCGACTTTTGTTTTATGGCGAACGTCGCGAAACTTAGGTAATTGATTCGCCTGATGCATTTGCAAGTAGGCTGCTGTAAAGTTAAAGAATTTAATTATAAGATTAAAATTGTAGTGTTGTGGGGTATAAAATTGTCTTCTATTAACAAACAGTCAGTGATTTATCGCTGTCCTGATTCCTGTAATTTTGATTTTTTTTTCTATATTAGTAAAA